>JAZGTK010005720.1:0-21931 GCA_036877625.1 Ambastaia sidthimunki
TTATGTTGAAGATAAAGTAATTAATTTGTTCTTTTAGCCCTGAGATCATTGAGGACAGGGTGATTAACCTTGTGGCAATTATATGCTAAGTTAACACATGCATGTTAATTTTATTGGAAGAGAGACTCACAGTATCATCATACTGGTGGCAGTGACCTCTGTTTAGTTAATTAGGTCCACATATTTGTTTTGTAATTCTGTCTTTGAAGTGCTTGCATGATCTGCAATTTTTTCCCCCCTTATTTTGTTTATCATTGTTTGCAGACGCATTTTGGGTCATTAGGTATATCCTGATGAATGTGTTATGAACGCTTGTTAAAGGCAGTAGTATAAGCACTGAATTAATGGAAAAATTAATTGCTCTTGTGAATTTGTGCACTTACTTTTATCTCTTTAGAAACTCGTTCAGCAGCATAAACAATGTTCAAAATTTAGTCACTCCCAGATGCCATCAGGTTTTTAAAAAACATCAGGTTTTTGACACGATTTATAATCTGTCCTTTTAATTAATTGTGCTTGTG
This sequence comes from Ambastaia sidthimunki, assembly GCA_036877625.1. Lineage (NCBI taxonomy): Eukaryota > Metazoa > Chordata > Actinopteri > Cypriniformes > Botiidae > Ambastaia > Ambastaia sidthimunki. The sequence goes on from JAZGTK010005720.1 coordinate 522, forward strand.
GCCGACTGATCCAGAGTGAGATATGTTTCAACACAGCCGCTCATCCATGGGTTTCAAATCCCAGGGAATTTCGGGCCGGGCAAGTGCTTTAGACACGGAAATATCTGCCTCCCTATCAAAGAATGGCCACTGGAGCATGAAGTCATTCTGCGCTCACGGAAATAAATTTCTGTGATGTCACTTCCTGTACCCCAGGTGCATATGACTAATATCTATCACCATTATTACAAAATTGTATTCCTGGAATGCTATAATGTTTTATCTTTGTACAAAAAATGTACTAGGTTTCTAATAAGCAAAAATACCTGGAAATTATATAGCTACTTAAAAAACTATAAATTCACATTTCAGGCCCTTTTCAATCACAAACACACTTTTGCTGAAAAGTATGGCATACAATGCAAACCATTACTAATTAGTAATTTACAGACTGTTTGCCAGCTAAATTAGCACAATTTTCAGCATTTTATTCATAACGGATAGCACTGCTCAAATGGGCAAGTGACCACTCTCTCAGCTGGCTGAAACTCTCCTGCACTGATCCTGGGTCAGCGGGCCGTTTTTATTGTCAAGCCCTGCAGTGCGCACATTAATTAAGCAGTCTCGCAAGATAAGTACTCCGACATGCTCACACTTCTGTGGGTTGAATTTTGCCAGCTCTGCTGTTAACAGCTGTCGCAGTCTTTCATTAGACCTGTGGACCACCTGCCACTAACCTGTGGACTTTCATTATAGTTTGTGTCTTATCACCTGCCTCTGTTTCTAGGGAGAAAACTCCTATGTTAAAGACCGCTGGTGCATGTTTGATGGCTTCATGGTGGTCTTTCTCTGGGTCTCCCTTGTGCTCCAGGTACAGAAATTGTATTTCACTGTAATTTCCAAAGTGAAGAGTTCAAATTAAGAAGCACTGAGCTTCATAACTTTGCTCATCCAATGGTCTCTCTGAATGTCTCAAGGTGTTTGAAATAGCAGAGATTGTGGATCAGATGTCACCCTGGGGAATGTTGCGCATACCTAGGGCCCTCATAATGATCCGAGCCTTCCGAATTTACTTCCGATTTGAGCTGCCACGCACCCGGATAACCAATATTCTCAAGTAAGTGAAAGTCGCAAGATTGCAAGAGCCAAGAATTGTCAGCTTCTTTTCATATCAGCCACTTAAAATCCACTTTCTTTCAGGCGATCAGGGGAGCAGATCTGGAGCGTGTCCATATTTTTGCTGTTCTTCCTTCTCTTGTACGGAATCTTGGGGGTTCAGATGTTCGGCACCTTTGATCATCACTGCGTCACCAATGATACAAAGATAGGGTATGCAATTAAATCACTATGTTGGAAACAGTTTAAAAGTATTAGAATCATCATTTAACATTATTGCTAAAAAACATAAAAAATTCTCTTTCTGCTCGTTTTTCACACTTCTTGTGGTTTATTATCCCTGGGATGAATCAGGGGTTGAACGTTATGCGGCAGTTTTCACAAGCATCAGCGTGATCTCAGAATTGAACGTGTGTTGCTGTACACCTCCCACACACATCTGTTCTCTGAAACACAAATCCCATCAGCAGCTGTAAACGATATTAATAACAGATCATCATTTTCAGCATGACCCGTCAACACCCCTATACAAACGACCATATTATACGATGTGTTTATCAATAACACTGTATTTGAATTGCTAATTTCACATGGAGGCACTCGATAAGCCAAAGTAATTCATGTTTAAAAATGAACAGTAAATCTTGCTGGAACACTCAAACACGTCTTGATTCCCAACTTGGGGGCATGACGAAAGCAGCGTTAATGCAGCGTGTGTATGGAGGTGGTTCTCTTAAAAACCCAGGCCTATTTAATATTCCCTTGCAGAAGAACCACACGTCAGAGCAAGCTCTAAAACAAAGAGCCATAATCGCCCGCAACAGAGGAGTGTGCCGAGCGCTAATCATAATAATTAACGTTTCCTGTGTTGCCTGGGCGTAGCGCAAACACTCGCCTCTTTCAGCAGCCTGGCCTCAATCCGTAGAAGTGCAGGACTGAACCCAACTCTTCTCACCCTGACCCCGCACTTACATCTGCCATATTTTCATTGAGTTGCTGTTTAAAGAGGTTAGGCACAGGTTAGAAATATTCTCCACCATTTAATATGTGCATACAGGCAGGATTGTGAAGCATCACTCTGAAACCAGTTTTGGAAATTTTGGTGTTGATCATCTTGCAGAGTCACTTTTTGTGTCTTTGGCACAAAGTCTCTATTTCAGTCCTAAAGGGAATTGATGGAATAAAATTGGAAAAAGGAATTATCAGATTGGTATTTGTTGCTGATACATTTTTAGATTTGATGTCAGATCAGTTTCGTTTGTCTTAAATATTAATGAATTTGGCCTCATGACCTAGCCAAACAAACTCAATTATCCCAATGTGATAATGATCAATATGGTACAGTTTCTTCAAGTTTTTATTCTTTACATGCTTTTATTCTTAGACTTTGCATTATTGTTAGTTGTAACAATATTAATAATCACACAAAAGACATTTGTTTTCAAATAGACCTGATAACTCTTGATGTTTTTGGTTTGTGTTTGATATCGCTTTCTTTAAAAGGATGATTTCTTTGGTTGGTTATTTATCACTGTATAATTAGAGCTATTTTGATTCACCGCTTGCCTCTGATTGGCCTTTGTGATACTGCAATCAATGATCTCAACTCATTTCAGAGCCCTTAATAAACAATTTGAAAGAATGTCTGGCAAGCCAATTTGAAAGCATTAATTTTCATTAGAGACATCAAGTGTCTCCAGAAGTAACACCTGTGGCCCGAACCAAAGCTGTCTGTGAGTCTGTGAGTGTTCAAATCAGCAGATTATTTTCATTTAAGTAATATTAAAGGGATAGTTCACCTGAGTAAATGATGGAATTTGTTTTTGTTGGGTAATCTGTGCCTTTAAGGTTATGTTCATGCTGCAGCAGAATATGGTTGTCAATGCAGATTAAGGTGGTGAATACAGTTTTGTTTCCACACAGATCATTTATAAAAGAGTGAAATTAAATAACTGATAATAATCAGTATTTTTCTCCTTGTTTCTAGTAAAATAAAATATCCTTTAAACAAGATTTCATATCTTGTTCACTAATAATTGTGCTTTGCACATAAACCTAACACAATTTACTAGTTTTAATGCTTAAAACAAAGCAATAAAGCCAATGGGATGGTAATAATAAAATTTGGGCTATAATTTCCATTTCGTACACGTCCTGTTTCCTGTATGTACTGGACAATTTGAGTCATACCCGATGCTGACTCTGAACGTAGCCAAAGAGGACTATGATAACACAACTGCTAGTCTGTGAGCAAACACCAGATGGTTTGTTACAATACAATGGTTAATCTGGTCAGATATAGCACGCCAAAATGTGATGATAATGATTTTTTTTGGTCACTCTGGTCTTTTCCAGGGAGGTGACATGGAACAGCCTGGCCATCCCTGATACACACTGCTCTCCATATGGGGAAGGTTATCAGTGTCCAGCAGGGTTTAAGTGTGTGAATCTGTCAGACTTGGGGCTCAGCAGACAGGAGCTGGGATATAGTGGCTTCAATGAGCTTGGTGAGTCATTGCAATGCTTTAAACATCTCTACCCTGCATGATTTTCATCTTTTAAATCTTTTCATCTTTCATGCTTCTAAAGAAACCGTGAGTAGCATAACCGACTACCGTGATTCTGGGGTGTTGTGGGTGGTTGCTAGGGTGTTGCTAAAGTGTTCTAAGTGGTTTTAGCTTGTTGCTGGGTGCAACTGTCCTGCTGAAGTTTTTATTGCTTATTTTGCTTTACTTTCTGCATGCACTTTTACACTAGCGTACACTATAAGCAACATCACTGTCCTTTTTATCAAGAAACATTAGCATGACCTAAAGAACCTGCTTTACTTTGGTTGTCTGTGAAAAACTGTCAGTCTCCTTTGTAATTTTGTAAAGTGATTAAGAACGAATGTGTTTTTCTAGAGAGTGTACAATTAATGTATTTTTAGCTTGTCTACAATCTATCTATGTACACCGATTTAGTTGTTTAATTTCGACCCCGTGTAGCTTTTGACTTGGTCTACACATGATGTGTATTTTGCTGCATTTATTAAATGTTATATTTTTCAGCAAAGCTTATATTTCAAAGCAGTTTCACAAATAGAACAGTTTATTTAAGCACCTTGATCTGTAGAAAGCAGCGTGCTGTATTTTTATCGCTCCCATTCGAGATAAGTCCACTAGAAAGGTACACAGAGCAGTGCCACTAATCTCCAAATAGCCATGAAGGGAGGCTTTTCCCTACAAAACCCAGTCATGGCTTTGAAACCGTTGACTTGCAAAACACTGGGATCTGCGAAAGGGCCCTCCTTCATCCTCTTTATAGAGTTTAATACACAGATATGTCGTTTGTGAGTCAACCAGAGCCGCTCCTGCCTCAGTGATCTGCTGTCCATTCAGCCATGCTCACTGTGTGGATTGCTGTCTCTATAGTATTGTCATTTTTTTCGGCTTCAAAGATTCGGGGATGCAGAAAAAGTATGATTGAAAACAAAAGTCCAATATTTCTTTCTGTCAGTTTACTATCACTGTGGCAGCTGATGTTACTCATGGTGTTATGACACCTCTTCATTGTAGATCATATTTCACATTGATTCTCTTTAAAAGTCTTTTATTTTCCTGTGAGAGTCATTTAAAATTGCATTAATGTTGCAGAAGTTAAGTGAAGGCTTTTAGAATATTAGTGTTTGTAGATTGCTGAGTCTTGACTTTGTTTTGGAAATGGGTCTTGTACACACTCTCAGGCCATCCAGAATAAAATGGCTATAGAGGTTTTCCCCTCTTGCTTCTGCTAGGCATGTCTGTACACAGTGATTCATCTCTAAGTGATTTGTAATGGGACTGCTTAGTTTGCCAAGTGCATTTCACCCTAATTCTTCTAAGAAGTGACTCTTTATCTAATGTGAATTGGTGTACATCTTAATTTAAGAGTTTTTTTATAAGCATAATTGTGTGGGGAAAAACAATTGATGTGGTCTCTTGCATTAAAATAAATCCCAGTGAAGGTTATGTGTATGATTAGTGAAGGTAACCTTAAAAGACTCTGCCAGTGTCCTTGGCCAGTTTGGCCCCAGGACCTGGTGGGAAAATAGCAGGAAGCAGATCTGAGCGGCGTGCTTCCTGCTGGCCTTTGGCAGCCATCTCGCAGCGGGGCATCATGGTTCATGATAAAAGAGTGCAGGGGTAACGTCACTGAGTTTGCATTTGAGTTTATCCACTGTGGATATGAAATTACATAAGTCATGGGCCTGTGGTGTAATTTCTATAAAACTACACAATAGATAGTTATATCAACACCAGATTGTATTTGAAAGCGTTATTAAAATTTTTTAAATGATAACCGGTTGACATTTGCATGAATGGGAACGAATTATTACTAAAGTGTGCTGTTTCTATGACAACACACCTGTAAAGGAATAGTGCACCCCAGAATAAAAATTCTGTCATGTACTCACCCTCGTATCACTTAAAACCCACTTAGGTTCTTTAAAGAAATTTCATTTTTATGATTAGAGCAAATATTAATTATACGGTGCAGCTATGAAAGCAATATGTCCTTGGTTGTTTAGGTCAGCATTGACCGTAGCCAGTTCCTTTGATATACGGATATTATAGCATGCTGCTACAACATTAAACCAAAGCATTTAAGAGTGCCTCAGACAGAAGGATAACCATCATATTCAAACGTTTGGAGAAAGAAGCACATAGCTGAGTAATGGGAAGCACCTGACAAGGTTCACTAATGCCAAGGCTGTGTTTATGTCTGAATTTTTGTGTCTGAGTGCCCAGTCAGACCACTCTGGGGCAGAAAACATTCCCTCTCCTCTCTTTTGCCCCCGTCACGTCCCTTACTGACCTTTTCTCTTGCAGGCACCAGCATATTCACGGTATACGAGGCAGCGTCTCAGGAGGGCTGGGTCTTCATCATGTATCGAGCCATCGACAGCTTCCCACGCTGGCGCTCGTATTTCTACTTCATCACGCTCATCTTCTTCCTCGCCTGGTTGGTCAAGGTGAAAAAATCCTTTTATTCACATATTGGTCCACCGTGTGAACTCAGCCTGCACACGGGTCCCACTTATAAAGTATTTAGAAAAACTAAATATAGTCAAATGCGGAAGAAGTTCCTCAGACCTGCCATTCATCTGTGTGGAGCACCTGCTCTTCTGCACTTTCTTCTGATGGATCTCAACATCAGGAAATCTGAGGTCCATGACAGTCTGACAGTTTGAGTGGCATATTTCAGCACAGGCTAAATGTATTGGACTTGACAGCAGACCTCCACTCTGTGTGCGAGTGCTGCAAAGTGCTGTTAATAATTTTGCATGCAAAGAGGGCATTTCCATAGAAATCGAGAACAGCGGCAAAAAGTGGCCCGTTTAAATCGGTTGGTCACGGAGAGGGTGGAAAGGGGTCACGAAAAATGAAACAATTCTGTTGTGGAGCGCAAAACTTTGAGTAATACAGTATTATAAGTGACCCTCAGGAAAAAATATATAACATGATATAACAATGAATGATATGAGGAGAGGAAATTGTTAAAGGAATGTTTTGGCTTCAGTAAATTGAATACATCTGTGGAATCACACTGAGAAAGTAATTTTTACTTTGAACCTCATTGCATGTTAAAGTTGCAATTCTAATGTTGTGAACACAGTGTTCAAAACAATCTCTAAATCGTGTGTTTAGGTGCTAAAATAGTGGAGCGCTTGTAGCTTTTTCTTACAGCAGTTGTTTAGAATGTAAACCTGTCATCCACAATAAGGAAATAACTCTGCTAGTAACTTGTAATTTTATTTTTTGAACAGAGGTGGCGATAATGAGGCAAAAGTTATGGATTTTAAAAAGCAGTAGTGCAAACATTATATAGTTTATTATTTACTGTATGCTTCTCCTTCAGTTGACAATAATTTCAAATATTGGTAGCATTACTAGAAAGAGGCAAAGAAAACAACATTTTATAGGAATTCATTATTTTGTTTCTCTTAATGTTTTTAGAACGTGTTCATTGCAGTGATCATAGAAACGTTTGCTGAAATCAGGGTCCAGTTCCAGCAGATGTGGGGGTCCCGGAGCAGCACCACATCAACAGCCACTACACAGGTATGCAAAGACACCTAGAAATGAACATTTATACAGTTTACATATATAGATATTAAAGTCTCATGTATTGAACATGTATATGGGCAGATGTCATTAAACCAACCAAAACATCAAAATGTTTATTATCGGTATGTGTAATTATTAAGCACAATCCGGAACGCACCAACACACATATCTAAAGGAATTTTCATTATTCCTTGGAGGCTGTGAGTCTGGCTTCCCTGGCCTTCAGCAGGCAGGAGACACCCGACAGCAAGCTGTTTTTTAAATATATTTGGCTGCTTGTCAGGTAGGGGCCCCCGAACAGCACAGAGATCTGATTGGGCGGCTGGCAGACACGAGGGTGAGTCATAGAGGAACGTGGCTAAAACGCAGCGGACCAAAATAGAGAGAAAAAACAGACTGTGTGTTTGCATTTCTGTTGTTCAGCCTGGATTTGATGTGACTGATCAACTGAAAGGATAAAGGGAATCAATTAACCCTCGATGTAACTCATTCTGCTTTGCCTGAAACGCAGTCCCGTGGGGAAACCTGTCCTGTTGATTTTATACAACCATCACCCACCTAATGTTTGGTGAGAAATTCACACTAACCAAGCTAATGGTGCAAATGCACAGAAAATCTGGAGCGGGGGCGTGTTGTGAAAAGTTGTGAGTGTAATTGTGTGAACTGAGGCATAGTGTCTCCCTGACTGCGCCAGTCTCAGTGCCAGTGCCAGTCTTGGAGCAGAGCCTTGAGGGTTGGCATGAGTGGGGCTGGCAGGACTTTTGGCAGCACAGAATTGACCTGAGCATCATTATTCAGATCTTATGGCTGTAGAAATGCCCTCTGGAAATAGAAAGGGTATAGCACACAACCTTCATTTCAGCCGCACTTTAGAGGGGCAATACCAATACCAGAAATCTTTTAAAGGAAACACCACGAGGAAATGAAAGAGAAATGAATAAGAAATGAGAAGAGTCTGGCAACAGGTTTTTGAAATGGAATAAAGTTCTGTTGTAAATCTACGATAAAGCTTCCAAAAGCAATAAGGCAAATCTCATTCTGATGAAACGGAGCTGAAATTTCTTTAACAGCAGATTTCAAACCCATTGGGTTCACTACATTTTGAATAGATTTCTTATCTTTAATGTCTACAGCGATAAACAGTAAAATGTATTTGAATCTTCAGTCACTCTAGGTATGGACACAAAGATATAATTTTAAGTATTTTCTGTAGCGAGACAATTTACAGGAAGAAATAGCAAAAGAATTGAAAAAAAACACAACATCGCAAAATATTGAGAAAGAACTATCTTTGGAACCTGTTGTAAGTTAAGTTATATAAATTAATTTAATCTGTTTTTTTATGAAAAAAGATAACCAAGGTCAACGTTGACCCAGTGTTAAAATGTATTATTTACCAATATTGTTTCAAGTGTGATAATGTTTTTAGAATTTTGGTCTTAGAACTTAGATCTATACAGTGTTGTGACCTTGAACATGATTTTGATTAAAATACCAGTTAGCTCTTTGGGCACACAAAATTTTAGTTTATTGAGTGTAATACAATACGACTTGGGATAATGCCATTAATCTCTAAGAAACTGAAAGCAAATAAGGTTCTCCTGGGGGCCTGATGACACTCTTTGCCAAAATTTGTACCGTCCCTTTTGTGATGTGATGGTTTTATAAAAAATATAATTCAATAAGGCCCCTTAAGAAGATTACCACATGAATGAAGTTATAATTACGAGACAATGAGGGGAAACTTTTGAAATATCTATTTATGTAGGTAACCTTTTTAATCTGTCAGAGCTGAGGGGGCATTGTGAGCTTAATGACTGTCATTTCTCTCGGGTTTTAATGGTAATCTTTTCTTCTAAACTGATTGAAGTCACTAGTAAGTGGAACAGCAGCATTTCACATTAGGAACAGACATACAGTAGACCGAATTTTTACTGTGTTTGGCACAGATGCCATGCTTACAGAACCAGATATAAAAAGGTGTGTTTACTAGACTGTGTCTGCACGAGAATAAATTAAGAATGCAAAAGCAAAAATAGAATGCATGCATGGAGTGTTTTACTGTAAGATAGTAATCGGATATGACTTTAGTTTAACGACACCGTTTTCATCCTAAAGCTTATTCTGTCATGTCCTAGTTCATCTTCATCTGTTCCATGAGAACAAGTGACTTTACACTGAATCATATTTTCTACATGGTTTGGCTTCTCCTACTTAAAAAACACAGGCGGTATAGTGGTAGTCAGTATCGGTGTCTATAAAGCTGATGTGTATGTAATGCTTTATGCCGGTATATAATACAAACAGTGTTACGTTATAGAATATAATTAAAATGTATGTTTTGACCATCATTGATGTAAGTGTCTTTATCACTATTGTTCAACATTCTGTCCTTCACTGTTTGTGTTATGGCTATAGTGTTGGGGGTGTATTGGTGAGGAAAGGGCTGTTTTCTATCAAACTTAATTTGGTGGATGATAAAATGTCCCAAAAAATTCCTTTACATAAAATAAGGGACCCGACAAAGCTTTATGGCCAAGAATCTCAGAGACCGGGAGAAGTTCGTTAGGTTCATAAGAAATGCTAGCATCCGAATAATAATGTGTTGAAAACCTCTCTGAACATCTTAGCAATGCTCTGGCAGCCACCCACAACACCCACAACACAACATCACGGTGGTGAAATTTTGCATGGGCAAGCACCCATCACATTTTCATCACAGAATTACAGAAAATGTGTGTTCTGTGCTTACAGTAATTTTTTAAGTTATGATTGCAGTGTGCTTTATTAAGAATGCCTTTATGTATTCAGGCTTCAAGCAAAGAGTTACCTGACAGTTCTGGGCTGTGTACATACGAATTTAAGTAGCCTCTGTTGTCTGGCAGATTCAAGGTGCCTGGAGTAGCATCGCCTCCCTGCTTTAGTCCCTGCTGTCCCCAACACTGTCTCCTCGTATCTGTCATGGTGAAGTCATGGTGCATTTAGATTCTGAAATGTGAATAGATGCTCGGTGGATCATGAAGCCAATTTCTTGTGACCTTGCTCGTCTTTATGAAGTGGCTATGAAGCTGACAGTGCTATAAGCCTTTCTGCGTTCAGAGAATTCTGTTAAATTTATTTTCATCTTTAATTGCCTTTCACGTCAGATATTTTTTTTAATTCCACGTATTTTTATCCCCGTCTCCTCTTGTTTTAAAATACACATTGAGTTGATTGTCAGAATTACTTTTTCTTTAACGTAATTATTTGCATTAAATGACAAAACGCCAATCATTCACACTTGTTAACAATTCGCCCTCTCTCGCTCTTTCTTTCTTCGCCTCTGTTTCTGTCTCTCTCTTATGTCTTTCCTCCTGGTGGCAGATGTTTCACGAGGACGCGTCTGGAGGATGGCAGCTCGTGGCGGTGGACGTGAATAAACCACATGGTCGGGCGCCTGCCTGCCTCCAGGTACCAGACATGCAATTTAATGGCACTGACGCCCCCGACCGTCAGCACACCCTCAGCATCGCCTCACTGCCACATCTAATGCCACACTGCTGTGTGGGAGTGCAAGAAATGTGCCGTGGGCGGCCCGACCACAATAGCCGCATTTAGATTTCGCTCAAACTTGCTGGTATGATCTTGACAGAATATGAATAGACTGTGGAATGAACACAAAAATGTCCACGTTTCAGAGCACAAACATAATACATACAGTTACATGTTTTTAATACAACTCATGTGCCCACACACATGAATAATAATATAAGTAATAATTTAATTTTTTACTGGGAAGCACAAAATAGCATTTCAAAGATTTGTTTTTAATCCTAGGCAGCTTAAGGTCATATCTGAATTTATGCATTTGAAATATGTTTTTATCCAAAGGGCGTCCACTGTATTTTACCAGTGTGGATTCTCCATGGTAGTGCACCCATGTACTACCTGTTGAGCTCCACCAACACTTATTTGCATCAAGTTACTTCGAAATTTTGCAGTTAATGCAGTAAATTGTTGCAGTAATGTTTGTTAACATTAACTTTTTGGTTTTAATTAACCAGTTAATTCCTGACGTATGAAATTTCAAATTACAAGTTCTACCCTATATTTCTTTTTCTTGCACATTTTGAAAGTTAATGGAATGTCAGTGCTGTTTCATGTTGACTCCAATTGCAAAGAGCAAATGATTTATTACTCTGAATTAACATTCCAATGACATTCTGACATCATGCTATAGCAGTGCGAAAAAATTATGAATAGTTTATGAACGGTAGTAGAATGCAATGGGTCTTTTTGATAGTTTATTGTTCAGGTAATGAATAAGAAACAAGGTAAAGAACTGTCTTTTTAAGAGACCTGTTAAATGCATCACTATCGGGTTAAGATTTGATGCTGGAATCGTAAAGAACAGCTAGCCTTTTGTTCTCACACGACTTCAAAAATATGTCTATGGTAGAAAGCATTTGAAAACATTCAAGTAAAAAAGGTTGAGATCAAAGACTGGCATTTAATGACATTTCAGGGGCCAGGCTTCCATAAGGTGATCCTATCAAGCAAAAGCAAGCTATTGTATTCTCTCAGAGAGAGGCAGAGGTTACAAGGGGTAGGATGGGGTGAACGAGAGAGAGAACTCAGCAAGTGGGTGGAGGTGTAGTTCATCATAGACTTCAATCACAATGGCTTTCAGCACAACGCAGTGGTCTGTGAACTATGATTGAAGAGTCATGCCACAAATAGCAGAGAAATGAACAGCAGCCTAGATCTAGACAAAAAGAAATAAAAAAGAAACGCTTATGTTTTCTTCCTGTTGTGAAGGGAACATGTGGGTCAGTGTGTATGCTGCCGTGACATTGAATGGTGCACATCTGGTTTATATAACAACTTTGAATATTATTGCATTTGTTTTCTAATGACTTGGTGGATTTCTAACATATTTCAGATGTGATCAAATGGTTTTTTATCACAAGCCAATGGTGTAGATGAACATTAGCTAGATTCTGGTGCATAAAGTGGGCAGGCTCTAGCTTGTTCTTTCTGATATATTTAAACTGAAAGCAGTGATTATTCTCTGTTTGGTTGTGTTTCATTATTTGGTTAAGGTTAATGAGGTCTGCTTGAGCTCTCCTCCAAAGGCCACCTTGGTGTTAATTAGGTCTTTGCGTTTCCTTATGTTATAATTACACTACAGATATTCTAATGGCTTCCGAAAGAAAGTTGAACTGGTAAACCTTTCTTGTCTGGGGTTTTAAACTTGAAAACTTTATACAAGTTTAAATTTAGACTGTAGATATGAGTGTCTCAAAATAATAAATGTTTCATTGGAATTTAAATCCTGACCTTTTCAATAAAGGATATGCAATTTTACTTTATTAGCATAAAAATCAGTTGAGTCTGCGTATTGCTTCACAGATACCAATTTGGACTGAGTTTAGTGGGCTGTAATTGCTGGGTAGTGCCACATTTCTTGTGTTTTGTTGTTATGTTGGACCTAAATTAGTGATTAAACGTGGTGGATGTGTTTTGTGTATGCGGTTAGTGCTCAGTGTAGGTCTTGGACAGGAATTTCTGCTTTCTTGTTATACAATTTATGTTTGATTTAACAAAAATATTCCTAACAAAGTTTTAGTCTGAAGTTATATAGTATATATTGATGACCATATTAACATAATATTAACTTCTCTTGAAATAGACTTTTACACAAGTTTTTTTTTTATTAAATCAGCTTTCATAAATCCATGAAAAGTCACAAACTATCAACCCGATTTTTCACTGTCAAGTATATATTTTTAAGCTATTAAAATGGCTTTGTTGCGTCTAAGTAGAAGAGACCATGAGAGATAATCTCAACAAAGGTGATCAGTCAATAGTCTTCATTCAGAATTAAAGCTCTATCTTCTAAAGCAGTTCCTTGATCCTCCTAAATCTGAGAGGTCTTTTCTGCTCAGCCTCTCTGTGTTGTAAACCCTAAATGTCATGATTGATAACCCTGTTAAACACAAATTACCACCCACAGAGGAGACACCTTAGCGTCTGTATGCAATCCCCCCCCCCTCACCAAGGTTATTTATTTAGAGGAAAGCCTTCATTATCCCACCTCTGACCTTGCCGCACTCATTTTCCCCAAGGGACCCATTTCTCCCAGCCATCAGTGTGCATAATCAACAGCCGCAAGCGTAGAGCTCAGGGCTCAAGCTGCTTGCATCTCTAACCTGGTCGCAACAGCTTGAACAGTGGCTAGAGAATTCAAGAGGACAGTCAGCTTTAATTAACCAGCAGGTTCCAGACAGAGCGTGAATCACCTCACTCCAGTAATAACTTCGATAAGCTGTGGGATTTAAACACCGCCGGTCTCCCATCAGCTATTTTTGTTCCTTTTTCCTAATTAAACAGTGAAGCAAAAGTGCTGGAGTATGCCTACGAAGCTCGCAAGAAGTGCTTTTGTAACACTTAGTTTGCCAATAACCTTAAATTTGGTGTGTTAAATGTGTTAAATAACCTTAAATTTGGTGTGTTTTTTTAGGTTGGAGTTGTAGGCGAGATTAGTGTGCAGTCAGATTTCATAAGAAAAATATGCATGTTGGTCTTAAAGCTGTGACACATCAAGTCGATGAAAATAGTAAGCAAGCGCAGCTTTGTTGTAGTTCCTCTGATTTCCCGGTTTGAAAGACGACTACAGACTACTGCCACCTGCTGGTGTGAGAGAGTTTTCTCCTTTCTCACAGGTGCAGAACATACATGTTAGTTGGCTGTTGGCTGTAGTGTTTGCAGTGTGTTCAAGCACAGCTTTTTGTCCCACAAGCAGGTGACTGGAGGGAAAGGCACAGTTAACTTTCATTGACGCTAGTTTGCTAGTTCTAGGTTTGGTGCATCATAGCCTTTAGTTCTATGCTTCAGTTTTCCACCATTTACATTGCAGTACAACTTAATGAAGACTGTATATGTGACTAATATATAGGGCTATATAGGACCATAGTGATGCTGTACAGACTACGTCTATGGCACTTTTGTTGTCCACCACCCAAACCTTAGATATTCTACATGGAGTAGGAAAGAAATAATGATGAGTAATGACAAAATGTGACAATTTTCATTTTTACTGTAGGTGAACTTTGCCTTCAAGAATCATTAAATATTTGGTCAGATGCTACAGATGCATCCTGAATGATAAAGAAACGTTCTTCTCTATTGAGTCGAGTTGCTTTCTGTGATACAGCATAGAACTGACAAGGCATGACAGGCACCTTGCTGTACAGAACTCTAATTGCGTGTCAGCTGACAGGTGTAAAGCCTGGAGTTTCAAACATACAAGGAGGAGCTGTAACAAGATGCTCTGAATGTCTCTTTGGAAGAAGATTTGGAGCATACAAATTGGGCTGCATCAAATACAGTGAAATTGAGAGCGAGAGAGAATCTCGCCCTCACAAAGGTTGTTCTTCAATTGATTGTGACAGCTCTGGTATTCATGTGTCACCAGCGACATCAGAAGAAGTAGGCCACCAAACCTTGTGTGTGTATTGACAGTGCCCATGCTTTTTCATTTCTGCGTACAGTACATGTATAATGGGTTCTGAATCGCATGTGACTCTTGAATAGACAAGAGACTACAATAGACAAGCTCTCAGAGCCGGCATTAAAAATACGCCTTTTAGAAAACCTACAGTAGAAGCATTTTGGGGTGAAGTAAAGGGCCGTGGTTCGTACTGTCATCTGTTAGTCCCCTTTCAGACAAAACACCCAAGGGAAAACCAACATTGAGGAGCTGAAAATGTCAAACTGCTTTGTCAAGTCCCATATTAGTCATAGAGGCTGCTTGGAGATATTTGAGCTGTGATCCCAGACCAAAGGAGCAGACAGACGAGACCGCTACTGTCCTCAACAATCTCCCTGGAGATATACTGTAGAATTCCAGCTACATATTTTTCTGGACTTCTAGCAGTCCTCTATAGCTATGGTATTTCCATTTACAGATTCCATAGGAAATTCCTAAATTCAGCAGTTTATTGAAGGAATATTTTACCCATAAATGGAAAGAAAAAGACTAAAATGAATGACCAGAAATGTATTAACATTCATCTTGCTACTCCCAGATTAGATCAAATGTGTTATCCGGTGCCATAATTAAATGCTTATTATTATTATTATGTTTTTGGGGTGTTTATATTATTATATTTAATAAATGAAAGACAGAACGTATAGGACTGTTTCTGTAGACACACACTTATAATGTATAATTATGTGTGTATTGAGTCCATACGTACAATACACATATTTTTAAAATCCTGTGTAGTGACGTGGCACCTGTACAAAATTATACATACTTATATACAAAAGGCTTATGTTAGTAGTTATGTTAGTAGTTACAACCAAATGTAATTTTCAGATACATAGAAAACTGTGCTATGGTGGGCATTGTGTCCTAGCAGGGGTATGGGGTGGTTTAATTGCCAATTACAAAAGCTGTTACTTTCTATTTACAATGTAAGTCTGAGGAACTGTAGTCAATATATCTCTCTGGGCAGATGGACAGCCCCAGGACACACAAGAAGGAGAGAAAATCTGTTCTCAGATTATCTCTACTCGTATGCCCTTTCTGCCATTGTCTTATCAAAGGCAAGCTTTATTTTGAAGGTTGTTTTTGTGTGGCATGGGGCTGCATCGTTCCACATGTGGCCCAGTCTGTCTGTGGAGCCCGGGGGGAGAATCTCTGTTCCTTGTGTCTTTGCCTACCAACCCTGCCACAGACTCTGTGTCTTTCACCTCTGTCCTTAATAGTCCATTTCCTATTTACTTTTCTTTTGCTGTCTGCAAATGGTAACTGAAAAAGCGGTTTATAACGATGGCAAAAACAGATTTTGTAGCAAGGAGATATTAGCGGCTTGTCCTAAATACTTTAGTTGCTTTAAAAACGGTCATGTTTTTGTTGTCTGAATAAGGCAATAAATTAGTATAGCACTGCTATATTCCATTGTGAACTTCTATAATGTTGATTTTGGTGTATCAGTATTATCTGAAAAAATCCAGGTAGAGTTTTGCATTGATGATATAAAATGGTTTCCCTCTCTCTTAGAAGGAGTTTAATCACATTTACATAATTGTTATTGGCTATTCTTATGGCGGCTCTGAAAGATTCCTTTTATTGGTCCTCCACAAGATCCTTTTCCTCTATTTTTCTAGCGTTTCCTCTCTTCCCAGCCTGTTTGAGATGTTCCACCCACCCACAAGCTGTGTTCTTGTATTTGGACTGCCAAGTGTACATGCAGTATTTTATCTGCATCTTCTCGGTGTGTCTTCCTATTGTTTTATAACACATTAATGCACCCAAGATGTGATTTCTTGGATGCAAAATTACTGACAGCTACACTGTGCCGTCCAACTGACGCTGCAGTCAAACAGAAAACTGGAGCATCATCACAATGACTGGGAGATGTTTTTTGTGTGTGTCCATTTTGTAAATTTGAGCTAAAGGTGAAGTGTAATTTCTGTACGACTATAGCGGTACCAAATGGAACTGAAAAACTAATTACTTAGCAAACAGGTGCAATAGCGATAGCCCTCTTTTTTAGCGGCCTGGGTTCTATCATTTTCTCCAGAGATTTAAAAAAACTTCAATAAAGCTTTGTGAATCTTTCTAAATCAAAGCAAATCAATCAGGTCCGAGATGAATCACAGATGTATAAGTTGTTTGAAAGTGTAGAGAGACTGATTCAATTACAGCACATCTTTCAAAATGCTTTATGGGAATGGGCCGTGGGCTTTGTTCTCATGATTCCTGTTTCCATGGCAACAATGACTTTGACTGGTGGATCTCTTTCAGTATTTTGGGTAGTGTAGTAGGCCGACTTTACTAGAATTCTGCAATTTAACAGGTTTTTGTTTGAAGTTAAAATCTTGTCACTTCTACAGAGTACAATTCAAGAATCAAGAGCTTACAGTAGATGTGTTTTGAAAAGATTATATCTGATCTCTCAAAATCAGTTTCTCTCTGAAGAAAATAAGTGGATTTGTTACATTCAGAACTGTACTGTTGTGTTCTGTTTCTCACTAGTATTCTCATTCCAAACACATCATTGGTCATACACAAAAAGTTGATATGTTAGACTGCTCAAACAAATAAAAGCACTATTTTTAAAGTGCCACTCTTTTTACAAGTGTGTTTCAGTTTTCAATAATGACACAACTCACCTTTAACAAATTAAGTCATTTGGACAATGCAGCCTTGATTTATATAGTAAATTCTTCTAAAATACACCGGCTAAGGACAAATGTTTAGCTATCGTTTCATCTCAGCTGCTCTTATACAGGAGTGTATACATGTAAATACACACACACCCACACCTAATAAAGAAAGACAAACCTTTTGCAGTAACATTTGCTCACGTAAAAAAAAAAATCTGCTTTATTGGATATTCATATACCGTTGATATTTTTCTTCCAGATATGTTTTGTGGAAAGAAAAGTTCATATAAAACTAAAAAAAACTATAATCCACCACGGATTTAATAAAAATCTTGATTTCAAATACCTCCATTATATTTCATCCAATATCGCACCCAACTTTAATACCTACCATAGAAAATACCCACCACAAATATAAAGCAGAGACAGATTTCATAGCCAGCAGACAGGTGGCTCAGCCTAGGCTTAAATTAAGTCTTTCCTACCTCATCTTCCCGCTTGAGTTGAGGGGACTGTCTGTAATGGGCCTGAGATTGTTTTCATTTGCTCCGCTAAGGGCTCAGACAGTAAGGGCCCATTTAGTTGTCTCAACCCTGCGTTTAAAAGGTTTCATTTTACAACTGTGTAGAATGAATTGGAAATAATGTTCTTTAGTGCAGCTACACTCATTATGAGAAAAGGGGACAGTCTGCCTGGCCACAAGGGAGGTTACATATTTCAGAGAATTTACTCTTATTGCCTTCATTAATACCTAGAGAAAACAAAGATGGTAACAGAGCTCAACTGAATAGCTCTGTTATAGCTTTCAGCAAGGATTCAGACACCACATTTATATCCTGAAAATGTTTACTCTTTTGCATCTGCAATCTGTAACTTTTGCTTCTCTATCGCCACCTCTGTTTAAAACTTAAAATTGCAGGTTACTTTACCTACTGTTCTTTATGCACTGGAATCGAACCAACAACCTACTGATTACAAGCCCGACTCACTAACCGCTAACCAGTTAATTTGACATTAAATGAAGCAAAACTGACATTTCCCAGGAAATTGGACAGCTCAAATTATCAATCTTTATTATAAGCTTACTGTTGTGAATTGAGGTAGGGTAAGGTAGGGATCTGTTACTATATCAATAGCCGTTTTTAATTATTGTTTTGTTTATTTTGTTTATTTCTAACCCCAAAAAAGTTTTGAATTGCAGCTTTAATTGGATCTTTGAATTTTTCCGCTTCTCTGCAGCAACTGATGCGTTCCTCGGTTTTCCATATATTCATTCTGAGTATGGTGGCTGTTGACGTGATTGTAGCTGCCAGCAACTACCACACGGACGAGAACCATAAACTAACCAATGATGAGTTCTACCTGGCTGAGGTAAGACCCGTCAAATAATGCGCTAGATGCAGAATTCAAACCCCATGTCAAATAATGCGCTAGATGCAGAATTCAAACCCCATGTTCGGCTTTCATTAAAGTGTCAAGATGCTGCAATTTAGAATGCATAAATGTTAAGAAACTTTTACACATATTCCTAATTATTATTATTATTATTATATATCCTGCAGAAAGTCTTTCTGGACGTCTCTTGGCAAAGTTTATTAAATTTAATAGACACAATATTACAGCCTTATCTTGAGCAAAATAATCCTTATACTGTGATTACATTGAAGTGCATCAGCAAATCAGATTTCGCCGAAAGCTTTTAAATACATATCCCCATCACTTTGTCTCGCCTTAAAACGCTGTGATTAAATCAACTGAGTGACAACGTGGGCGCAAACAGCTTGTGGGCAACACTCCATTTTAGAGAGCGCCGGGTGGGAATGTGTGTGTATATGTGTCCTGTTTGCCACGCACAGCCTCTGCAATCAGTATGCAGGTGGCACTGTGGGAACAAAGACAGATAGAGGAGTGTGGCCACCCGCCCACTCCAAGCTGAAAGACGGAGATAAGGAGGAAGAGGCACCCCACATATTCACAGGCCGATCCATCTCATCATTAATCCACACTGCTTTTGATTTGGAACAGTCCAAACGCAACTGGGGAAAAGCTACTTTTTCCTGTCTTTATTTGAAAATCCCTTCCTTTATACATTTCACTACAAGTATGTTTTTATTAACCTAATGTCCATTCAAGTCATTCGTTTCTTTGTATATGTATTATTATTCAGAAGTTATTGTGTTCAGGCCTCTTCCTATAAGTGTCTTTGATTATACATGTGTTTACATAGTATGTGCAAAAATTATTTACATTTGTTTTACTTTTATGCATTTGCTTTCGTCCAAAAGTGACTTACAGAAGATTTATTGTGGTTTTTTATCAGTATTTGTGTTTATAATTATGCATGTTCCCTGAAAATTTAACCCACAGCAAATGCAATGTTCTACCAATGAACCTACAGGAAAAATATGGTCTTGATTCAGAAAGTTCTCTGTTATTCTTACTGCTGCTCATTGTCCCTCTTCACTGTCTTCAGGTTGCCTTTACTGTGTTGTTTGACCTGGAGGCTCTGCTGAAGATCTGGTGTTTGGGCTTCACCGGTTACATCAGTTCCTCTTTGCACAAGTTTGAGTCGCTGCTGGTGGTGGGCACCACCCTGCACATCTACCCCGATCTCTACCATTCACAATTCACTTATTTCCAGGTAGGGACAGTTACTCATCGAAAAAATTTGCCCTTATGTAATCATAAATAAACTTATGATTACTTTTTTATAACTTGTTACTTTTGCAGAACCTCACATTTAAAATCAATGAACTCAGTATTTCTCTTAAGCTGGCCAAACTATTCAATTGCTCGCTAGTTTTATCTGCCAGCATGTCCCCAAAACAACCATGTTTATAAATCAATAAGCCCCCTATCATTGCTCAGAACTGCTCAGACAGCTTAATAGATGTTACTGGCTGTGAAGTAGCGTTTTTGTCAAATCATGTTATTTTTCAAATTTCAATCAAAATAGCCCAGACAGTTTAGCATTTTGGCCGGATTGTGACGCATGCAGCCGCAGCATTCGTAAAAAGCTCCCTGCATGAGTGCAGCACCTGCTAAATTCCGAGATGCTAATCATGCACTAATGCAGGGTAATAACGCATGCTGGTGGCCATGGAGGAGCTGTTTTCATAGATCTCCAGGCAGCTGCAGGGAATGGGAATGGATGGAGCTCACGCTCGTTGACAAGCCTCATTAAGAACACAACCTGCGCTCTCCCTCCAGTTTCCTCTCTCCTCGCTGCAGGAGGGGCGGAGCTCCAACCGTGAATATTCATATCCTGCCCTCACGTCGGGGCTCATTATGAAGCTGCCATGAAAACGGCACATGATTCCATGAGCAGTCACCATGTAAAATCTGATTTGTAAATAGCATCCTATATTTTTCCATCATTAGCGATATGAGTCATCGGAATGAAAAGCAATGTTTGGTCTAAAACCTTTTGAACCTCTTGATCTGTTTTTTCACTTTTGCACTATATTACATTTACTAACAATTTCTATATTTATGTATTTAGCAGACATTTTTTGTACCAACGTCACTTTGTTACATTGTATAAGTGCCACGTAGCTACGATCAAAGGCGCAATTAACTTGACATTTTGATGGTAAAATATTCCCATAATTATAAATCCAACATGAAGCAAAAGCAGAAAAATTCCCTCTAAGCAGTACCTTCTGCAGGTTTTAAGACATTTCCAGCTTATTAGAAAGGGCAGTGATGCATTCTTTGCTTTACTGTAAAGGTCAAGCTAAGCATTTGTCTTCCAGTTTGCCCAAAATGCCTTATGCAGTTGACCTTGCATTCATGTTGCCAGAGAGCTTAATTAGCCCTCCATTCCATTGGTTCTCAAAGTACGCAATAAAAAATGTCTCAACGTGTCTCCAATTAAAATTCAGCTCCTTTCTTGGGAATCATTTCAATACGTTTCATTAAAATTATTTTATTATTTACACCAATAAATAATCACTGTTGATTAAGATAATGAAGTAGTACAAATTGTTGTTATTGTGGATGTTATGGTGGTGCTGGCAGGACCTTCTTCTGGTCATTGCTGGATGAGGTTTTTTTAGGTTTAAAGGT
>JAZGTK010005721.1:0-21928 GCA_036877625.1 Ambastaia sidthimunki
TTTGTCAAATAAATAAGACTCATCAATTTAAATTATCAGTTGTCAGTGACTCACAGAAGATTGTGTATAAGGAACCCATGAAGACATCATGCTCCTTTGGGATTGTGGAAACAAAATGGCTAGTTTCGGAGGTATTTCCCATCTAAAGAGAAGATGAAAGACAAGACAGAAAGTTTAGATGAACTATGGAAAAGTGATAAAGCTAAAGCTCTGTTAAAATAAGAACAAGTATTAACCATTCATAAGTGAGCTGGGGGCTTTTATGATAGAATCGGAGGACTTTTTTTTACAGTGAGTTCATTACATTTGAGATTTAGCCACTTATTTATCAGTTAACTGGGGAAAGAAAAATAGCCAGATTACCAGTCACAATTAATTAAGGTTTCATCTTTAACTTTTGGAGATCAGTTCCAAAGAGCATCTTGTGAATATGAGTATGAACAAGGAATTCTAGGAAGGCCTTTTGTACAATGGATTTAACAATTAACTATTACAAATTTGCTTAAAGTCCACGTCCATATCACATGGTTCAAAACGTTATCATGTATTAGAATGTATCAAATGTAGTGGAAGCTAAATATAAATTGTATGTATTGCATTTTAGGTTAGCAGAGGACTATACAGAGAAGACCATTATTTTTAACTAATGTTGACAGCCAAATCCAGCAAAAACACTGTCCAACACACTGTTGTTAATTATCATGATCTTTGTTAGCTTCTTTGAAATCTAAACCTGTGACCAATAATTTTCTGTTCTTTTTTCAGTTGACTAAACATGGGTGCATTAAGAATAAAATATATTTATTTGACTCCAGGACAAATTTTAACTTTTATCTTCTGATAATTTATAGAATTCGAAAATAATACTTTTTAGCGCTAAAAAAGGCCACACTCCAGCAAGCATCTTGGGTACAGAATGTAAGATAAATTAAAACATTAAACTGGAAAAACAAAGAGGGCATATTCAAAGTGTTAGCTATATATGGTCTGTTAGGTATTATTAACATCTTACAGTTGTTAAATTTATGAAACAATACTGCAAGTAGGAGAAGATTCTGTACCCTTCCCTCATGTATGCTTGAAGTCTCTCTCTTCAGGCTCATTACCCAGTGTACACTGAGCAACTGTATAAAAAGAGTAATTCTATCAAAAACACCAAAGCACCAAAACAGTTTCTTCCCTCATGACCTGAACAGAATGTAAATGAAATACAATGAAAGTTACATTAGTAAACAAATATGAAAACATGAGGAAACAGAATGCAGCAGACGACTTTAAAATCAGTTTTAACATTTATACAGATTTTAAATAAAAGGTTTGCTTTACAATTTTGATTATTTAGAAAATTACATGGCACATAATAAACTGAGACTAGAAAATACTATACATTGACACCTGTAGTCTAATAAGGGTATAATGTGCTTGCAGAAACATTGATAATGGTTATCTCCTGCACATTAACTACAGTATTTCTGTTATATAGTGTCCCTCCAGAGCATGCTGCACACTAATGTGAGTGATCTGTTTGCCTACGCAGCTGAAAGACAGTATACAGTATCTTGAATCTACTGTAGTTGCCAAATGCATAATCAAATATCTTTGTTCTAGGATGCTTATATAGATGTCAGGAAAGTTATTTACTTTAAAGAAATGCTACAGTATATCTGGGCATAGAAGCTGACATGTTTTTTGACAAACACATGACAATCACAAACCAACAATGAGGCAAAATAGGAAAGAAGTGCAGTCATAAAACACTTAAATTCTTTATAGGTTAAACTAACCAGAATTGCATTGCACAAATATAGGTTGGTTCTAAACAGCTCAGTGTCCTCTGGCAACAAACTATTATGATGGGTAATTATGTTCTGATCTGAATCAGTAAATTATTGACAAGTCTCTCACCACTTCTGAGAGCTAATCCATAAACACTCAGGAGCATTATTATTATAACTATCTCTGCATCTTTATCTCTGTTTCTTCAGCTTCTATCCAAGCCGTTTTGAAAATGTTGTCATTACTGCCTCCCTGGGAACAATCATTTGGATCTTGGAGGGTTGTACAGTGGCACTTTAATTTCTAGTAATTGCCTTTTGTGTCTTGCTAAGAGCAAGTGTTTTAAAGTTCTTTGGCATTGACTCTAATGCTCACTGGGAAGTGGTTTAAGAATTAGTTCTTCATTTATATCAAATTGTATAAGGTCTCCCTTTGTGCTTTGTTTAATTTCAATACTGTCTGAGAAAAACAAATGCAATATTAATTTGTGATTTTTCTCATGGACAGTTCAAGTCACAGTCACATCTGGCTTTATAAGGCACAAAAAAAACTGTATATTTCTGTATATGCATTCATTTGTGTTTAACATGTTTTTTAATCCCTTCAAAATCCCTCATTGTATTTATTTTAAGACTGTTTGTATTAAATCATGAGCTACTTTCAAACGGAGACATGATTTGCTTTAAAATAGGCCAACAGATAATATTCTGTGACCTTGTCAGCTAAATCCCCTATAAATCTCACTAGAATCTCTTTATTATTTGCTTATAAACATGCAAAAAGTATTATAGTATATCATTACCAGTTTTCCCAAAACTCTCATCAGCCTTATGTGGTCATGTGCCTCAAAATATGAGATGACCTTGAAATGACATTAATAGGCTATAATAATGAAATAACATCAGGCTTGGTCTGTAATCATATCAGCATTGGTAAGTGCTTTTAGGATTTAAACATAATAATAGAATGATAATATTTTATCTCAATGTGCTATGCAATCAAATTTAATTCCTTTATAAGTGGTTGGTAACCGTTAAGACTTGCTGAGATGACAGGGTATAGTCTTAGAGAAAATCTCTAAAAATATGTATTTTTTAGGAGATGGTGACACAAGTCGGCAGTCAGGAAGCATTTAGCAAATGTTGCTTATGTCACAACGTCCAGGCTAGATGCCAACATGTTTATTCAAGTAACGTCATGTGCAAACCAATGCCCCAATAAACAAAGACGAGATAAAACATTTGTCTAGTAAATTGTCTACAGTTCAGATGATAAAGAAATTGCTTTTAAATAACTTTCACATCAAAGTTAACAGGTAAAAATTTGAAAAATCCAAACAAGGTCAGTATTGTTAAACAAAATTTCTGTACTTTATGGTAATTCATTTATGAAAATGCATGTATACTGCATGGTACACTTGACCCCTGGCACATTTGCTTTTACATATTATGCTTTTTTGCATATAAAACATGCTGAATAATTAATCTGAAAAATATTAAGGGAGAAATCCTTTAAATTTAGTAATGTGAGCATAAAACATTTCCCTCCAAAAGCCTTCAGGCTGGACTTACCTTCCAGGGAGAGGCAGAATTTTTTCAGCTGCACTCACGGAGGCCAGAGGTTTGCCAGGGCTGAGCAACAGCAGCCATGCTCCAGCAGGAGAGGGTAGAGATCATGTCTGTCCTCAGACTAAAGCAGTGCGAACAGTGGAACTAGAAGACTGGAGCTTGAAGGGACCCGAGGCAGAGCAGCCCAGCGTTTGACACACATGCAGACACATACTGATGAGAAATGTGTGTGTCCATTCTCGGACACGCACGCAGAAGGACATTTCAGACAGACAATTGCTGTGGTGTGGCGCACATTAGTTTCACTCATCATTCATGCATAACACACATACACACGCACACAGATGTTTGTATGAGTTTTTCAATTTAAAGCACTGACAGCCCAAGCAAGGCAAGAGAGAACACTAAACCATGTTGTCTAACTATGATTTTGCTCACTTTTAATTTAATGCTCTTTCACTTTTCCCCTCTCTGTCAGCCCTCCCACTCATATGCATCTCTTTAGCCAGTGTTTTTCATTTACCGTCTCTTCACCCTTTGTCTTGCTCTCTATCCTTCATGTTTTGTCTTATTTGTGCTGTTTCTGCTGGGTTGTATAGGCAATTTGCACAGCTAAACAACTGCAAAGAATTGTTCATATAGTTAATGGCACAATGAGATTATTTTGAACCATAATTAGTGCTGTGTTTAATACACATGATGTACAGTTTAAAATGACTAACTTTTAAACAACATTTAATTAATGTAGGCACTTTTATCAAAATAGGGTGCAGGGAGCTTTCTGTTGTATGATGCAGTAATGGCAGTGATACATGAGGGAAAAGATGTACAGGCATTCATGAAAATGCCTGTAAATGCAAATATTTATAATTTCATTTAGTGTTTGAAATAAATACAACATGAACCTTGATCTGAATTTTGAACCAATGATGTTGCATTTAACCCATAGCCATTTTATCAGGTTTAAATGCAACATCATTGGTTTTAGAGCATAAACAGTGCCTGTGTGTGTGTACACATTGATATCCATTTTAATAAAACAATGTCACCTAATGTAATCCATAAATGTTTGTTTTTGGGTGGACTAAAATATTTTTATTTTTGTTTCCATCTAGTGTTTTGTTATCAAATTGCATTGTGCATTTTGTTATTAAATTACATAGCAATATTTTTCCTGTTCAAGAAGCTTATATTTGCCATTAGTTTATTTAATTTTGACTTTACATCGCTTTTGTTTCCTTTGTTGTCGTTCTCGTGTAGTGCAAGTTACAAACTAATATTAAGCCCATCACACTCTGTGTTTCTTTGAATGACGCAGTCAAACAGCCCAGGAGAGAATGATGGAAAATGACTGTGACATAACGAAAGCACAGAGTCCAGTGGCCGAGTCCTGACCCAACCCTCTTATATTAAGGACTAAAATTCAGGGCTTACAACCGTATTCTGCTGCTGTATGAACAAACGTGGCCTAACTATTTTTAACCCTTATGAGCGCCTCCCCTGGCGTGCTTTGGCGCCCCCTGGTGATGCGCACCCCACACTCTGAAAAACCCTTTAACACGCCGATATAAAAAGCTAAAATAGACTGATATATGCAAGAAAAAAAACAAGAGCAAATCAGAAAATACTTTAGTACTTTGGAGAGAGTTAGTGAACCATGGATTAAAATTTAAAAGTGTGTCCTATAAAATGCCACAATTACTACAAAATTACTAGACTGGGGGAATACATTTTCTTAAAAAATGTTTTACATTCTTTATTAAAGAATGGTAAAGCAATATTCCATAAGAATGCATGGTTTACAATGAATTTAGAACATAGAATTTTCAAAAATAAATAAAGACAGAGCAACAAAAAAGTGACGACATTGGTCGTAAAATATTACGCTATTCTTCGGCCAACTTACAAACACAGCGGCGCAGTAATACTCAGTTATTGAGGTCACAGGTGTATGTCTATAGAATATATTGCTGTACAACGGCTCCAGCGCGGCTTAACCAATCATCATTAATAACCGGAACTATCAATTTTATTATTGTTGTTGTTGTCATTATTATTAATACTAAGCAGTCAGAGTGTCTGCTTAATGTTTGGTAATTGCTATCTTACACCTCATCTACTGCAGATTGACGAGACGTAACAGAATGTTTCAAGCAATCGGTGATCACTTGCAGCTGAGTTGACCGAGATATCACTTGTTTACTTAACGCAATTCCCTGAATAGTTTGTGTAAGGGGCGTTTATCCACGCACCAAACTCAAAGAACCAGTACACAAGCATGAAACCACAAGGTCAAAACATCTTAAAAGTCACACTCACAATGTTTGGTGATTAATAACACTCTTGAGCAGTCATGGCATCTGAAGAGCAAAAGGAGAAACTCCGTGAGCTCTTCCACGCATGTGATGTGAATCGGTCTGGACACATCGAGAAATGTGAGTTTGTAAAAATATGTTCCGATCTGCACGTCCGATCCACAGAGATAGATTCAATATTCTTAAAACTTGACACCGACAAAGACGGCACGATCAATCTGGAGGAGTTTATTAACGGATTTCAGGAGTCACACTTGCTGGACCAGGACCTGATCGGTGAAAACGCCGGGGAAAGTTTCTCTGTAGCCTGGAAGGACTTTAAATCCCGCCTGGAGGATCAGGTGAAATTCATTCCCAGGTAATATAAAGCATAGGACATGCGATTTACGCCATGTAAAAAACTTGAAATATAATAAACAAATACCTGTAAATAGTAACGTTTTATAACTTAAATAATTATAATTATACCTAGTGTTTATAGTTAATTATAATTGTAATTATAATAACTAAATATATTTGACCTAATTTTGGGTTATCAGACTGTGCACATTTCCAATCATGTTTTCCTTAATCTGCAAGTTGAAGTTGGCTTAAGTTCATTAAATCTTTCCAAGTTCTTAGGTAGTCTGTTTGTAACATTTAAAACTTCGTTTATCCTATTTGACGTTAGCTGTTGTTTGGTTGATGTAGGTGTTACTTGTTAAAGGTCACCTTTTTATACAATGCATTTGAAGTAAAATTCACTAATTATTGAACCTGCCTCTATGTAGGAATTACATCATTTGTAGTTTTTGTTATCACTATGTTTTGTAGTGTAAATAGCTAAGTATAAATGTTGGACATTTACAAGGTCACATAGTCACAGGTTTTCAAAAGCCAACTGACAATAATGTTGATGTATAATAATGTTAATTTTGTTCATCTCAGGATCAGTTTAAATGTTGATTAAATTAGCCTAAATATCTGTGTCTATGTTGCAAAAATTGTCAATTTTAAACTAAGTCCAATCAACTACCTAACAGCTTTGTGGAGAACAGTGGTGTCAGAATCCAGCTGAATTCATTTCCAATTTTGTTCGCATCCAACAGTGTCTGTAGAGTGTCTATAAATGTAGTTTGATGTATCTCATGACAGGACTGGCATTGATTCTAACCAGAGGCTTGACATGAGACACATCAGCATCAAGTCATGCTTATGCTGACAGAACATCGATTAGTGTATCCTCTCAATACTCCTCTTATTTCACTCATCAGTCATGTCATTGAAT
The DNA here is from genome assembly GCA_036877625.1 of Ambastaia sidthimunki. Classification (NCBI taxonomy): domain Eukaryota; kingdom Metazoa; phylum Chordata; class Actinopteri; order Cypriniformes; family Botiidae; genus Ambastaia; species Ambastaia sidthimunki. The sequence goes on from JAZGTK010005721.1 coordinate 6,927, forward strand.
GTCACCACTGCTACTCTATAAAGGAGAACACCAAAGTCATGTGGATCAAACCCCTTCAGTTAATATATAACTTGGCACCCTCCTTTCTAGGTCATGCTGGTAATAGAATATGTTTGGTGGCTAATTGTCTGAACAACACATGATTCTTCTTAAAATAAACCTTATTTACTACCAGCCTCAACAAATAAACAAGACAGGACAAATGTTTTTCAAAAATGTGGAGTATGCAGTAGAGATTTGTCATAAGATGTTTAGTATCCACATTTTAGTCATATTCAGCATAAAAATAGACTTTTTAGAATTTAATTTTAAAATGTGTTTACATTTGGTATGTCCCCCTTTTGCTTTAATGATTTTCATAGACTTGAGCTGGCATGGACTCCAAATATACAGTATATAAAGTTTGTGCAAAACCTGATAATTTGTATTATACTAACATGGTATAAACAAGTACCAAAGAGGACTTACCAAAGAGCATTTGGTTTGTGTGTGTTTCAATGTAAGCAAGGTTAACATCTGGATGTGAGTATTAATAGTGAACTAAATAGTGCAGAATTTAAAATTGGTTAAATTTAGAATTTCTAACTTTTTTTTAGAATTTCATTAGAATTTCTAACATTAATTTCTAGAGTGTGGAACATGTACTATGCCGTAAACATTTAAAAATAAAGGTTATATGTTTGTGTGAAGGATTGACCAGGTATCGACCCTCTACCTCAACATCAGTCTGATGGAGCCCAGAATGGTCCCACAGTATGAAAGAGTTCTCCTCAACTTTATCAAAGAGATTCGAATACTGAACACAGAAATGGAGCATCTAGCACTTGCTGTAAAGAGGTACATACATATACTCTTGTGTCTAACAGGTTTTTCCTTTTTGTGAAATTCATGAACACTGCAAAAAGGGATATGAGGTCATGCATGGTCATGCTTTGGTGTATTCACTTGGTAAACGTCTTCATAGGCATGACCTGACCACCTAATGGTTATAAGACAAAATTTACAAAAATGCTTATGTGATTGAAATAACACATTGTTACACAACTTATTTCTTTAGGTGTTTTTTTGGCTTGACCAAGTACTAGATTTTTCTAGTAGATTTGTCCAAGTATAATACCAGATTGGTCCTAATCAATGCAACCTCTTTATTGCCATATTGAATTATATCGAAAGCCTAATTTTTTATAACTCCTACATAATTTGTCTGATTTTAGTGAAAAATGGTGTGTAAAATATAGACACACACAACAAAAAATTATAGAATTTGTTTTGATTGCTCGAATTGTTCTCCTATACAACTATACAACGCCAACTATACAAACGCCAACTATACAAAATTGACTTTAGGCTATATCTATGCAAAACCTTTGAATATTGACTTGATACTTTATAAATATAATTGTCACACCATCCTGACAACATGATAATAATATGGTGACAGCGTCACCTACTGGTCAAAAATTATAAATTGTTTGTGTTTTAAGGGGGTTATTTGTTTTCTTCAGCTGCTCTTGCAGATGTCCACAAATACTTACCCTACTGCCATTAATAGGCTTGCAGCTATATTTCTTCTTCCTTCGCTGTTAAAGTCCAGGGAATTCCCTGACATTGGGAATGTATGAAATTCAGCACACAGATAGAGGACAGTTTTTTTTGGAGTCTCTAACTTAAAAACTCTAGTGCCACCAACAGTCCTAGAAAAGTTTTTCCTCTGATTCCTTAGCTCTTGCTGAGTTACTTACTTTTTTTGATTAAACTTACTTTTTCAAACTCCTCCTAGGGCATTTGATAAACCCAACTGGTCTCAAAACTGGACATGTGGTGCCGAGATAGGAAAAAAAAAATATTTTTGCATATAGCCTAAATCATGAGGGTTGTCTCCTTAGATTTCTTAAGGCATGCAGAGTCAAATAATATCCAGTTGTCTAATGATATCCAGCCATTTTGAGGTTGTCCATTTTGAATTTTGTCATGAACAGCTGTATGTTATGAACACGTGAACGCATCGTTACGAAACTCAGTATGGTTCATCAAGGCCATGTTGTGCGAGGACCTGTAAAGTTTTAGGTCAGTGCCAACTAGTGATTAGGAGATATAATTAAATTTATGAAAACACTTACTTAAACAATTTAACATATTGTCATTTAACTTGCATCATTAGATTTGTTGGCTTATGTTAATTTTACCATATTCTACCATTCTTTCTGTTTGCCATATTGAATTTTGCTCAAAACCTACTTTTTCGAAGTCTTCCTTTAAAATTTGTCTGATCTGTACGAAACTTGTTATGTAGCATGTAGAGACACCTGTAACAAAAAGCATTATTAATAAAAGCATTTTGAGTCATCAAATGATTCTTGTATACCATGTCAGCAAATTCTAAGACGAGCATGTCAGTAGGACTTGAGGCTGTATGTTTACAAAACTTTGGTGTATTGACAAAAAATTGGAATGTGTAATCACTAGCACATCTTGTTTACCTCAGAAATTTGGTGACAGCACCCACCTACTGGTTAAGAGTTCTAAGCAATTAAAAAGTAAATAAAAAGTAAAAAATAAAAAGTGCTTTTACTATATTTCCATATATTTTCTTTGTGGACTTTTTGGGCTTGACCCTATAATTGCTGCTTGCAGCTTGGAATCTTTATTTCTTCAAATGTCTTGTCTTTGTATTTGATCACTGATGTGATGTTATAATGTTTGGTCATTGCTCAGAGCTCAAGATCAGGCTGCTATACAGCTAAGTGAGATGGAGGAAGAGATGGACCATCGCATCCACACCACAGAGAGAAACACACGTCTTCAGGTGAGGGCAGAAACACATGGTTACCATGTTCTGACAAGGCATGATACAATACATTTCCTTATAAATTTATTATAAATGTAAAAATGCAAAATGTTGCTTTTTTGTTTTACAGTAATGGGTATAGATCCCTTAGTTCTTTACTATAATTAATAATACTTTAAAAATAAATTGAAAACCCTTAATTTTGTCTACTTTTATATGTCTAATACAGGATGATAATTCCACTTGACTGTAATTTACTAGAATAATTCCATTCATTGTGTTTGTAATGTTTCTTTGGAGGCTGTACTCTGATTACTGGGAGTTATGAACTTGTATATGAGATGGTAAATTAAGTGGCACAGGTGTTTGCTATGAACTGGCATCCAGCCAAATCATGGGAGTGTCCTGGATCGGGTTTGAGGCTTAATTTAACCATTACATCACATTTTACTGCGACAATCTTCAGCAGTCCTGCGTTTGCTCTTGTTCCTAAAACTGTTGTTATCTTAAACCCGTGTTCCATGTCTTATCTCATTATGTAATTGTACTGACTGTTTGCTCAACTGCACCTGTTCAAGTTCCTTTAAAAAGCACCTTACCCTATTTGTGTATTATGTATTTCTTCCAGGAGTCTAAAAAAGCAGAGGCAGCTTTAAGCAGCATGAAGCACCAGTATGAGTCTCAAGTTTGTGAACTTCAGCAGAAAATACAGATGCTACAGATGGTGACAGCAACTCTTTCAAACTTCTGTGGATAACAAGTTAAAAAGTCCTAGGATCTTATTGCGCAGCACAATAAATGCTTTAGAGTTTTGCTGCACAAGCTATTTAGCTGTACAGAATATTTTAATTGAAATTGTTTTTCTTAGATTGAGAACCAAAATAAAAGCATCAGCCTTAAAGAGGAGACCTCAACATTGAAACGAAAGAACAATGAGATAATGCTGGTATGTCTGTTATTTATGTTTGAATAGAGTATTAAAACATTTAGTTTAATGTAATATTAATGTAATTTTTGTCTTTATTTTAGCAAAACCAGAAGTTGAAACAGGAGCTTTTGGAGTGCCACACTAGTGTTGCGTTTCTGCAGAGTGAACTGGATTCTCTGAAGAGTGATCTCACTGACCAAAGCATTAACTTTGAAAGGTGCTGTGTGTGAGCTTTCATGGTCAACCGTGTTATTGATGGATATGTAAAGAGCCCTTTGGATTTCAGATCTTTAAACCAGAAATCTCACAGAGGCTCATAAAATATCTATTGAATTTTCAGAATCACCCGAACACTCCATGAATACATGTAATACTGTATACAGTATAAAGAGCTATAATCACTAGGCAAACTGTAGTTCCACCACATTATAATGACTGTGAGCAGCTGTAAAAACAGGTTTTGTGACTGTTTACAGTAGTGATGCATTAAAACAGGATATCCTGGTGTCATACGTCACACTGCACAAGAGTGTCTGAACCCTGTCACCTAGTAACTAAACAGAGATACAGTTTACCTGTGTGTGCATGTGTCTTAAAATAAGCATCAGCATGTCAGAATGGCACTTAATTGAAAACCTGTTAACAAAGGTACTGTAGAAATATCAGCCATAAATTTGACATTGTTGATTGTGTTTGTGCAGAGATGAAGCCCTAATGAAGTGCTTCTCTGAGGAGCGAGAAAACCTGGAGAGACAAATCGAGATCCTTCAGTGAGTTTGGCCCACACAACACTACAGTAGACAAAATTCTCAATTAAAACAGTGATACTTTCAATACTAACACAAAAAATGCAGTGCTTTCCAAAAGAAACGCTTTGAATTTTCCACATTTTGGTCTTAATATCTAATCAGTTATTTATCCTTTATACCTCCTTATTAAAAGACATTCCTTTATAAATATATAGTTAAATCATATTAGTAACATGACACAAGTAAACAATTTGACATTTGTTACATTCAATGGACTTTTACATGTGAAGCTTTAACATATTATGTTTATACTATCCGTGGACAGTGTTTTAGAGAATTTAAATATGTGACAGACTGCAGGACGAAAAGAACCAGAAAAGTAGTCAAAGTGTATGAAAGTAGGTCTGATCACATACACCTATTACATTTATTTGAAAAGGCCTGCTTGAAAAGTTGCTAAATGTTGCTAGATGACATAACCGTTGTATTTACATCACCATTTATTTATTCTAGTGTCTGTTTCACTTTTCTCTTTCTCTAAGTACAGCCAAATGCTCAATAAAGCTGTTCTTCTTCACATACGTTCTGTTTCTGTCATCCGACAATGCAATGAGTATGAACTATAGTGATTGAACATGACATAAGATTGACATAAGATTGTAACAACTTCTAGTGGATAAGGCCTTTGAACTTAAAATAGTTTCCATCACGTCGAAAGCCCAGGTTTCCTTAGTTAGTCCCCTCAAAGACACAGTCTGGGCCATGGTGTCCAGACCCGGGAGGGGTTGGAGGAGTCAGAGAGAAGTAGAGGGAACATTGTGTCATTTCCTGAAATGCAAAGAGGTCCACCTCTGCTTTGTATACACCTTTCCCAAATTTGTTTGACTTCCTCTGGGTGGAGATGGCGCAGTACACCTTGGTGATTTATGTAGGCAACTACTGTGGTATTGTCCACCTGCCCCATGACACGGTAGGCCCTTAGCTGCTGGAGGAAGTACTACATGGCCAGAAATACAGCCATCAATTCGAGGCAACTGATGTACCAAATGAGATGATGGCCTCTCTATATCCCTTATGGCTAGATAGCCATCTAAGACCATACCCCAGCCTGTATGGAAAGCTTCTGTTACTAGCATCCTGTGACGACAACACACACCTGAACCAGGTTGAACACTTTTTTTCTTGACATTAAGTCTCAATCCCAGAAACTTAAGATGAGCAAGGATGACATCCCAATGTTAAAATGCAAGCTAAGTCACAATGGAGCCAAAGTATATATACTGTATGTTTATATATATAGTTTGTATATATGCGTAGTGACAAGGCTAGGCAGAGTGGAATGCCTAGCCTTTGGATCTTCCTCTATTAAGACAACGGACCAGGTTGAGTCTGGGTGGCTGACAGCCCAAAAACAAAATTAACAAAGGAATCCTCAAAATCCTCTTAAATTAACAAAATCTGCCTCTTGGAACCTCTTAATGATGATATTCATTGCGTCACCAAACAGCCTGCAGGGCGACAAAGGGGCATTAAGTAAAAAGACCTTGTCTCTGTCCTTAAATCCTGTGTGATTTAAACACCTCTCTGTGTCAACCATGGCTGATGGCGTGGACTGTCTGCTTAGTCGCCCAAGAAAACAAGTCAAAAAGTGCAAAAGACCACAGGAATTGGACTGTAGCGGACTGGAGTAATGTAATCTTTTCTGATGAGTCCAATTTTCAGCTTTGCCTGACACCCGGTCGTGTTATGGTTAGAAGGAGACCTGGAGAGGCCTACAACCCACAGTGTCTTGCACCAACTGTAAAATATGGAGGAGGGTCAGTGATGATTTTGGGGTGCTTCAGCAAGGTTGGAATTGATTAACAGATTTGTATTTGTGAAGGGAGCATACAGATTTGTCTTTGTAAAGGGCACATGGATCAAGCCAAGTACAGGGTTGTTCTACAAGAACATTTGCTTCCTTCTGCTAAGACAATGTTCCCCAACTCAGGGGAACTTATATTTAATTGGTTTACAGTGATATGTTTGTTGCTCTGTATTGTCCAGGGCAGCAAACAGAAAGCTCCATGATAGTAATGACGGTCTGCGTGGAGTCTTGGAGAACACCCAGAGCAGAAGTAAGACTCAGGTGAGACCCCTACAGCCTTTCTTTAGATGTAAATGTTGATGGAGGACAGATTAAGATGCCTGAGAGCAATGTTTGCAGATACTAATTCTTCAGTAGACCAGATTAGGGTGTGAGTTAATTGTATGTACACTTCTGCTTATTAGTGCATTAGAACAGAAGTGACCTTTTTGTCTTTCAGCGTGTTGGTGGGCTTTCATCTGGAGTTTACGTAAATCGAAGAAAGAGCTTGTGTTCCTCTTTTTTTGATCGGTAAGATGAAAAGTAATTATATAATAAACTTTGGCCAGTCTAAATAAAAATAAGCCCTATTTACTTTATCAGAATAAATTATGATTTCATTGTTCACAATTTTTCTCAATTGTTTTACAAAATGCAATGTCAAAGCCAATGTCGGCCAACGTCAAGGCCGTACAGTGTGTGAAGATTATTTGTGATGCTCACAGTAATGAGCGCATCTGTCGATGCTGTAACACGTGTGCTGATGAGGAGTTCGATCAGTTTCGGCTGATTGCTGGTCTGCGCAGACAGAGCTGTGAATCTCTGGCCCTGGCACTGTGTGACCCCATGTGCAGACACAGCTGCGAAGAGGACAGCCTCCCTGACAGCTGCATGGATAGCGGCATGTCCACCTTGCGTTCAAATAATGGATACGAGTTTGAGCATGAAAGAACTTCCTGTGCAAGTCTTGTGCAAGCAGCAGACAACAGAACCACTGTGTCTGGGGACACTTTAGACACAGAGGTATAATGTCATTTGTGTGCATCATTATTATTAAATGGTGTTTAATTTATTCTACACATTAAGAAAATGTTTGTTTTTGTAACCGACACTGAAGAGGCGAAACTTTATGAAAGTTTCCCTTAAAAAGACATCCCAGTGGACAGAATGTGATAATCTGGGAAATGTTTTCTGGGAAACCCAGTGTCTGGGTATTCATGTGGTAATCAACTAGACATATACCACCCACTTAAGCAGTGTTGCAGACCAGGAATACCTATTCATGATAGGGAACACCCAGGTGGCAGTGGTCCCTTTCAGCATAATGTGTGCAGGATGTTCACAAGCACAAATTGTTTACAAGTTGTTTATACTTCATACTATAGTTAATATATACAGAATACTTCCCAGAACATCACATTCCCTCTCTAGCTTGCATTGAGGTCCAGCTCTACATATTTTTTTCAGATCATTATGCCTGATAACTAAATGTCAGTTGCTTTGCTCCACCTTCTTCAGAATTTCTCTGCCAACTTAATTTAGAATTAAAAGTTAAAAAAAACTTTTTAATTGTTGACTGTCAAAAATGAAGAGTCAATTTAGGATGAGGCTGGGCAATTGTTTAAAATGAATGAAAAAAAAACATATTTATTGCCTTCCATTTATTGCCATTGCAGCTAAAGTCACCCTAACCCCATACCAGAGGTTGAACAACAAATAATCATTATCCATCACTTTGACAGACTGGTAAATTGTGTGATGGTCTATTATTTTCTGTTGTGTTCAATTTTTCATAATCATTTTAAAATCCTTAAAAATATCTCTGTATGTATTAACAGGTTCTGGATGTGCAAGATGAAGCTGCATTTGGTTCAGATGGTGAATCAGTTCAAAGCTGGGCTCCATCACTATCCACTCCAATAAAAGATGCTTCAGGAAAGAAATGCCTGTCAGCTATCTTTACTGAGGTCTTTACTGAGGATTCACCAGAGTTATTTTTTACCACTCTGTAACTCCTAATGTAATCCCCATGTCTGTGTTTCTCTGTGTGTGCAGAGAGAGAAGGATGAGTTGGCAGTGACCCAGGCTCCACCTGAAAAGGCGTACAGGATTGTGCTGGCAGGTGATGCTGCAGTGGGCAAGTCTAGTTTCCTTCTTCGCCTCTGTAAGAACGAGTTCAAAGGCAACACTAGTGCAACTCTGGGTAAGACTTCTTCAGCATGGAAATTAATTTCAATACCAGGTGTAATTAGGGGCACTTGAATGAAATTTCCAAATCGTCCAATCATAAAAACAAAGCTAAAATATATGAAGTTTGGTTCCAAAACGGGATAAATCCATAATTGTTAAATTGAGAAAAACAGTGTTTTCTTTCCCCAAAAAGGGTTTATATGAAAACTACTAATTTCTGTTTCAAACTGTAACATATCATCATGTGTTTGTAATAACATCAAAAAATCAAATCTATATTTTGATTTTAAACAATTATTAAACAAACAAATCATTTTTTTCCCCAAAATGGGTTATATCCATGACATGTTTTTCCCCAAAATGCTATAAATCCATTTCAGTTCAAATCACTCAAGTTATCACTTGCTAATCACTTGCTCAGTTATCATTTGTGATAAAAGTTTCTCTTGATCTGTACATATAACAAGCCCCAAGAGATCGCCGGTATTTTCCCACTGCCTGAGTTTCGGATTTTCTTTATATATTCCCCATTGTGATCGTCTTTGGAAGGCTTGTGCTTCTTTCCCATAGACGAAACAAACACTGGCTCATCGATGCCATCAAAGTTGTTCATTTTATCACGCTGAAAACACCCATTCAAAAGACGACAGTGTTTATCGGTGTTTACTGACAGGATGCAGCCACAGCAGTTTGAGTGTTGGAATAGTGGGCCGTGATTGGTCGAATGGATATGTTTCGTTTTGCTGAAAATCAAGTCTGGCATTTATCATGCTTTGGGGAAAAAATGGAAGAAACAGTGCAGAAAAACACAGCGGATATCGCGTTTTGTTGAAAACTGATAACAGAAATTTGAATAGAGACCAAATGTAAAGCTTATTTTGGCAGTATCTCGATTTTTTTAAAATTGGCGTTTATCCCGTTTTGGAACCAAACTCTTCATATATTCCTAACAATTGTCATTGTGGTTTTCTCTTTCTTATTATATTTCTGCAGGTGTTGATTTCCAGATGAAAACTTTGGTCATTGATGGTGTTCCAACAGTACTGCAGCTGTGGGACACAGCTGGACAAGAAAGGTAAGATATATTTTGCAAATTTATGTAAATTATGTAAATTAGATTTTTATTTGCAATTTTGTATTGACATTTCTATTAAAATCTTAAACCAAATTCCTTCTTTCAATTCCAAGTTCCATCATAAATGTTAGATTTCTGGTTGCTTGTTTACAGGTTTAGAAGCATTGCAACGTCTTACTTCAGGAGAGCAGATGGAGTTCTTCTGCTGTATGATGTCACCTGTGAGAAGAGCTTTCTGAATGTGCGCGAGTGGGTTGATGTCATTGAGGTAATTCCTACACTCTACTATAAGGTGACCAGATTTCTGAGGAGCAAATCGGGGACATTTCGGTGTTTGGCGGAAAAAATAAAACTAGAACCTCATTTTTTTACTCTTAGCAATAGAAAGGGGGGGACGTTTATGTTTTTTGTAGTTTGTCTATAAATAGCATAGGAAGCATAAGCCTATAATATTTTTTCGGCAGCGGCTATTTGCACTAAGTGTACATACCTTCTATTAACACTTAGTGTAAATAGCATCTACCTTTTAATACCTAAAAGTATTTTCTTTGCACTGTGCAAAATGCCATTTACACAAAGTGCAAAATGCAATTTACACTGTTAAAATAGCAGGATTTTCTGCTATTTATAGTACTTATTGCAAATAGTGGCAATTGTCTGCACCTCAGTATTGTACTACATTAAAAAAACAGTATACAATAATAACATTGTGTGCAAATGATAATTTAAATTATTAAATAGATGCCACCTTTTCGGGACAATACAAGCCCTCCCTACACCACACGCGAAACTTTCTTTCGATTATGTCCATAATTTTCATTAAAAATAAATGCCTTTCCGATATGATATGACATTTGAAAAAGGAGAAAAAAGAAAACTCAGCAAAAGGCGGATTCGAACTTGGGTGAACCGCATCAAAAATGACTGCGATACACACTTTACCATCTATGCCACTGGAGCACTTACTTAATGATTGTCTTTTGTATTGTTGACTAGTAGAATCACATTTTGGTAGGCGGAGTTCGTGTAAATAGCATCTGCCAACAAGGCAGTGTTCTACTAAGTGCAAATAGACACTCCATTTTTCCGTTTTTTTCCCTCTCAGTTTATTGAATAGGCCTATATCAGAAATAACTGGGAATAATAAAATCTTTTGTAGGCCTTTGAGAAGACATGGACTGATACTCTTAAAATTGTAATACAGCTGCAGCACAGGCCAGCAGTTTGATTACTTTAAATTCTCAAATAGATATTATAATATTCATATTAGCTAGCGCTAGTTAGCGTTAACTAGCGCTGGTTAGCATTAGCAATCGCTAGCTAGCATACACTAGCATGAACTAGTCAAATAAGTTGTAAAACACAAAGATATTTAGGCTTTTCGAGAAATCTATAGCACTTTCCTTTTTGCTTTTAATGACATCTTCACATTTACCAAATCTCATAACACAGTATTAAACCAGTGGGACTGGGACAGGCTTATCAATAACAACATAAAGAGGTAAGACCTGATTGGTCCTCCTGTGTACATTCCAAATTATGATTGGGCCGCCGCAGATAGAGCCTTATAAGACCAAGTTTGAGTTTAATTTCGCAGATAGAACTTTTTTGTTTTTCAAATTAAACACCCAAAATGCATCTTTCAAAAATAAAACGCCTTTAATAGTGTCAATAAGTTATATTAGAGTAAGAATATGTCAATAACTCAATTTTGACAAAAATGTCAGATAGAACCTTATAATTCTAAGGTAGCAATACGTTAATACATATGTACTCATGATTGTGTTGGCTGAATTTGTTGTCTGTGCATTTTCTGAATAACACATTTTTGCAGCGTAGTTTCTGCAAATGTTCTAGGCTGAAATGTTGTGTTGTCAATGTTACATTATCTGAAAAATTCTGTTTTCATTTGGTATGCCGTGCACTCAGAAAGTATTCAGACCCTGCAGCCTGATTGCAGCCTGATACTACAATCGTTTAAATTTATGTTTTTCTTATTAATGTACATTTAGTACCCTATAATGACAAGGTGAAAAGAGAATTTAAGAAATTTTGCTCAGGTGCCTCCCATTTCTCTTGAGCGTTGCTAAGATGTTTCTACACCTTGATTGGAGCCCAGCTGTGGTAAATTAAATTGATTGGACATAATGTGGAAATGCACACACCTCTCTATAAAAGCCTCACAGCTGACAATGCATATTAGAGTAAAGACCAAGTCACAAGGTCAAAGGAACTGCCTGCAAAGCTCAGAGACATAATTGTTGCATGGCACAGATCTGCGAAAAGCTACAAAAAAGTTTCTGCTTCACATAATTCTCAAGACTCCTCCAAGAACTGGTCACCTGGCCAATCTGAGCAATGAGAGGAAAGGGGCCTTAGGGTCTACTCACACTAGACACAGTCTTGTACCAAGCCAGAGTTTGACTGTCCCCTCTCCCCACTTCCTGGCTTGGCCTACACTCACACTTGCACTTAAAGTTCCAAGTCGGAGCACACTTACGTCATTCACAATGCAACTTTTTAAAAGAAAAGCACTTTCACTTATACACTGCATAATAGATTTATTATTAATGCCACATAGTGATTTTCACTTGATTGTACAGCACATATCATAAGATTATTAAGGAGACTGCTTGATGGAGGAATTTGCAGCTTTACCCGCAAACTACAATTCTTGTTCATTAACAAGGTGAGATCAGTCCTGTTCTAAACCAAAATGTACTTAAATTCAATACATTAAATAAATTAAAAATGCACTACCCACATAGTAATAGAGGATGTTTGTTATCGTTATGATGAGAGTAGCCCACACAGTAGTAGCTGTTCCATGCTGTAGCGCAGTTAACAATCACACTAAATGCAAACCATGCCTGTGTCCATTTGAACTCTATGCCGGTCCACCTTTTTAAGCAGGCCAGAGCATGGTTAACCCTCTGGGGTCGACAGTCGAGTGTAAAAGACACTAAAAATGCTCTGTTGATTTTGGTCACACAGATAAGTGATACATATCATTCGAAACTGTGAAGTGTGTAGCGTGTGGTCGTGAGGCCACATCGGGGTCAGGAACCATCTGCATTGTAACAGCCTCAGATATGACTTGAATAGGGAGTTAGGACCAACACCACCCACCGGGGGGCCAAGGGTCCCAATAAACCATGCCATCCCCAAAGATCTTATCTCCTTTACCCTTTTGCTGATCGTAAAATTGGTAATAAGTCAGAGACCCTGGTCTTCCTAAATGCTCTTTCAGATCGTGGAGTGGTACTAGGGTAGACTCAGTGTCTCCCTCGGCCCTTTTGCCGATGGGTTAGACAGCCTCCCCAGCTTCAAAAGCATTCCATCAGGGGAACCCGAGATCTTGGGCTGAGATCTTTCCTCCAGAATCTTTTTTTATGGGGGTCTTTTTCAATCCACACTTAATGTCTATGTGATGGCCATAGCTGCCTTCCATGCACAGTTAAGTAATAGACCTTTGGGGAGGCACCCTAATTTTTAGTTTCCTTTATGGCATTATGGCAGTGTAGCGGGGTGGGACCTGGCAATAGTTCTAGAGGTGTTATCCCTGAAGCTCTTTAAACCCTTTGACCAGGTGTCAAAGTTTCTATCTCTTAAGATGGCCTTTCTGCTGGCTATTACATCCCTCAAAGGGGTTGGGGACTTGCAGGCCCTTTTTGTGTCTTCCTCCTGTCTGGAGTTTCTTCCAGAGAGGGTCAAGGTCATTCTCCTTGCCCTAGACCAAGATATGTGCCCAAAGTTATGTGCATGGTCTGTGGCACTTTAGGCCTTCCGTTCTCCGAAATTCTGTTTTCACTTTGTCATTATTCCTGTCCAGTCAGTATTCCTGTAGCTCAACTGGTAGAGCATTGCGTTACCACCGCAAAGGTTGTGGGTTCGATCCCAAGTACTGATTAAAAAAAAACGTATACCTTGAATTCACTGTCATGAGAACACTGACATGTTCTGATAATTGGATCTTCAATCCAAGATGGCGGCACGGCCAGACGCAGCGGCTACTCCGGATCCTAAAAACAGTGTTTTTATGTCTGTTATTCTCATCTCCTCGTCTTCAAACCGTACCAGTTTATCACTAAACTATCAGTTAAACACTCAGAAATGCATCTACGATTGCCAGAGCCTTCTGGAAATCGGTAGTGCATACAAACATCAGCTTTCGTCGGCGACTACTGAGAAGCTGCGTGGTCTTTGTCTGCTGCTGAAGCCAAGCCCAGAGACCGCGGCCTCACCTACTGACACCACCTGCACAAACCGGCAACGCTGGCGGTGTGAGAGGGGACAGAAGCGCAGCAAGCGTGGGGGTATACGAGCTAGGCTAAGGGCTAACTCCATCAGACCGGCGATTCCATCACTCATGCTCTCAAATGTTCCCTCTCTGGAAAACAAACTGGACTTTATTCAACTCAGTCAATCTACACAGCATGAGACAAGGGATTGTTGCGTGTTTGTTTTTACTGAAACATGGCTAAACTACAACACCCTGGACTCTGCTATTAACGGCTATTGTTATTGTCGCGGTTTACATTTACAACCGTGTGCAAACACTAAGGACGCGCTTCACAAGCTGTACAGCGCCATCAGCGAACAACAAACAAATAACCCCGACGGCTTTTTCATCATAGCCGGTCAACCACGCAAACTTAAAAACAGTTTTGCCAAAGTTCTATCAACACATGAATTTTGCAACAAGGGGAAACAACACACTAGACTTGGTTTATACAACAGAAAAGAACGCATACAGAACCGAACCCCGCCCCCACCTCAGGTATTCTGACCACATCTCTGTTATGCTAATCCCAGCATACAGACCACTTCTGAAACTCACCAAACCGGTTCAAAAACTCATCACAGTTTGGCCAGATGATGCTACCTCAACACTACAGGACTGTTTTCAGTGCACAGACTAGAACATGTTTAAAGAGGCAGCCACCTACAACAACCTTACAGACCTGCAGGAATACACTGAAACTGTGACTGCTTACATCAAAAAGTGCATAGACGATGTGACAGTTACCAAGACCATTACCACACGTGCAAACCAGAAGCCGTGGATGACAGCAGAGGTTTGTGAGCTGCTAAAGACATCCCCACGTCTCAAATCCACAATAATCATACCGGTACCAAAGAAAGCACCTGTGTCCTACCTAAATGACTACCGTCCCATGGCACTGACTCCAATCATGATGAAGTGCTTTGAGAGGTTGGTCATTGTGAAAAAGCCGCTTTTCAGCAGCTCCCTTGGATGTGGTAAATGTCCGTGATGTAAAAATCAAAGGAGGGCTTGACTCAAAAGTGCACTCTGGTGCAAGGTGACGTTTATTAGTGAGGCTTAGCTAATCCACAGGTGCGCAATATTTATAAAATACAAAGGGAAAAAGAAACTTAACCACAAAACAAAAAAATAGCCAAAA
>JAZGTK010005722.1:0-21927 GCA_036877625.1 Ambastaia sidthimunki
TTGATTGAGCGAGTGATTATTTTATTCATGACTATATTGCTTCACATCGAAGATAGCTGACTGAGAGACTAACTGAATGAATAAATAAACATGAATGAATTTGAATGTGGCTCTTTGGTTATGTAAGTATATAACATCTTTTGAATTAGAGCCTCTCAGGTCTGTCAGCACAAAAGGAAGTGCGATAACGCGCCGGTGGTGCTGGAGAAACAGACGGTATTATAAACCTTTGAAGCGATCAGTTTTCTGGCCGTTGGGGATGCAACGCAATATTGAATATTTCTTTGCTTTTCATTTAGCGCTAGTGTTGCATATTACCTTGAAAATTGATTGAAAACCTTATTGGAGTTTTACTGCCTTCATGTAGCATCAAGCAGAATAGGAGTTTGTCTTTTGTGTGCGTGTGTGTGTGTGTGTATGTCTGTCTGTGTGTGTGTAACAGACTATAGAAAAATCTCTCAGCCAAGTCAGAACTGTTGTATTTCAGTGCCAAATCTCGCTCTCAAGCAGATGGCCGGGTGACGCAGAGTTCCTCCATTCCAAATAGTTTTTTTTAAATGAGACAAAGAAGCGTCCCGAGAGCTTATTATTGCTTTAATTCTTTAAAACAATAGTGATGGTGAAAACCACGTTTCATATCTTACGAGTTTTCCTTATAGGTGCCAGAGTTAAATAACAGGATACATATTGTATGTAAATATTGCTCATTTATTTTTATAATTTGCTTAAATAGAACTAATAAAAGTAATAAAATCAAACACACTACATTAAAAATTTAGTTTTCCTTTCAAATAATAAAAGGCAAATTTTCAGATATTTTAAGCTAATTTTCATTTATTAATCACATATTTAATCACAGTGTAATGGCTTAAATGTTAGCGACAAAAACAAACAAAAATGTCTGTATTTCTCTGCTACTTTGTGCGAACTCAACAACTGATGGTTTAAATCCGTGTCGTCCCCACAGGTTCTCCCAAACGGAGGCAGTTTCAGAGGCAGCGTGCGGCCAGCGAAAGCATGGACCAGGAAGAGCATGATGCCCATCACATCGACCTCATTCAGTACATCGCTCGCACCAAGGACGTCACCTACCGCCCCACCCGGCCCAGCCCGCGTCTCCTGTCACCCCCCTCCACACCCCCACCCTCCCTCGGCAGGTATCTTTAATTGCCTCGCTCATGCATTCGCTATAGCAACCATCTGCCCGCCTCACGCCTCATACGGCAGACTCCATTCCATGCTGGATTGATCTCACTGACAGCATTGCATTCCCAGCTAACAATTATAGGTTGTGATAACGTTTCCATAACGCTTCCAATAGTAACAAAAAAAAATTTTAATTGAAAAATTTTTTGAAAAGTTCTAGGAATTTTTAAAACATCAAGTTTTTTAGATGTTGTATTAACATTGTTTTTTGGTTATAAGAACAATATTCAAACATTTTTTAATTCTGTAAAAACGTTCCCCTTGTATTTATAATATTTATAATATTAGTATTATACAATACTATTTATTTTAAATATATAATACTATATAGTATTTATATTTATAATACACTAAGAATTTCTGATACATATGACATATAACATTAAAAAAACGTTTTACTAATGTTCCTGCCAGAATGTTATTTGATCACTTTGAAAGAACTTTTAAAGAACATTAGCTAATGTTCTCGAGAAAATGCCTCAAAGTACCTCAAAAGCACTGCTTTGCTTTAGAAGAAGCATTTTGTTGCATTGAATCTGGGTACCAAAACCCCATATGTGCAACCTTTGTTATTTTTAGCAGTTTTGCATACATTTGCATAATGGTCCAGGAAGGACAATATACACGGTTTTCAACATTAATATATTTGTTTATGTTTGCGCTCTTATTAAAACTGACTTGACTCTATTTGTTGCCGTGTAGTGGTCTTCTTAAATTAACCATCACAGAGTGAGTCACTACCATCTGTGCACTAATGGAGAAAAACAGATGTCTGTTTTAACATCTCTTAATCTGAGCTCAGAGCTCTAACAAAATAGATAAATAAACAGATCTAATGTATTTGAAATGGACACATACTGACATAAACATCATGTTGTGACATTTTCTAAAGTAGATGTTCTCAAACCTGGCCCTGGAGGTCCACTTTTTTGCAGAGTTTAGCTTCGACCCTAGATGAAGCTAAACTCTGCAGGAAAGTGGACCTTGAGGTCCAGAATATGAGAACTTCAGATTATGAGCTCTTCTGACTTTGTATATCTGCTGCACTCCAGGTTAGAGGTGGAGGTGATGGTGGAGCCTAGCTGCAGCAGAGCAATGGGGCCGGGGGTGATTGGCCTCCCCTCCGAGCCCCCGGAAGAGAGTCTTGGAACGGGATGTCATCAGGAGAGCTTAGAACCCCAGACCTTGTACCGTGATATCTGGACTCTTCGTGCCTCCCTCGAGCGGTATGTCTCCTCAGACCAGAGCAGTAACAATGACAAAGATTCAGTCCGTAGTGATGCGGACAGCGTGTGTTCTCTAGGGGCTAGGACTGAGATGGGTGGGCTTCCGAGATATCCTTCGCAAGATATTGGAGATGAGATGGAGGTGGACGTAGACCTGCCTGTAGATGAAGGTCCAGAGAAGGGTCGCAAACAGGACAGTGTAGATTCGGAAAAAGGGAGTGATGGAGAATCAGGAAACCGCAAACTTCTGCAAATGGACAGTGGTTATGCATCTATAGAAGCTCCTTCACGTGCTCCTGAGGAGCTGCGGCTGTTTGGAAGCAGCAGCAGTAGTGGTAAAGATGGGTCGGCTGTGGAGCGCAGGCACTTCTTCAGTTCTGGCCGCAAAGGGACCGTTTGTGAGAGCTTTGACACAGACATCTTTGATGAGGAACTGGAGGAGGAATCTGCAGGTGCCAGTGGTGGTGTAGATGGAGTGGAAACCGATGACAGCGCATTGCTGTGGTCCCCCTACAGCCAGATGTTCACTCAGCGCAACGCTCAACCTCATCCTCCCGTCCTCTCTCGACGCGACTACAGCATCGACGAGAAAACGGAAGCCCTTTTTCACGAGTTCTTGCGGCACGATCCTGCGTTCGACCAGCAGGAGTCTCCGCTGCGCTCCAAGCATCGCTCCCGTGTGCACCTGCGCAAACAGTGGCAACGTTCCAAGCAGTACAGCGATCCCGGTCAGCGCTTCCAAACGTCTTTTGACCGGTACCGGACTCCACTCCGTCGTGGTGAAACTGTCAACTATCCTCTAGAGACCAGCTACCATAGCACACTTCCACGAATCGTTAGCGCGCCTGACGAAGAGAGCAGCGAGGGTGCGACCAGTACCCCCGAAACACCCAAAGCTGATCAGGATACCGCTAGTCAGGACACAGCAATGGATCTGGACCCTGCGAAGGACAGCGAGATAAGAATATCTTCTAGCACTGACAGCAGTGGAACCATCAATGAAAAGGAGGTTCTTGAAGCATCGCAGCCCCCTCCAGTCTTCGACACTGCCGGGGAGCAATCAGTGCGGCGGGAAAACTCTAGTCAAGCGTTGCCTCCTCCGGAGCCTCCTGATGAAGGTGTTCCCACGCAGCTTGCTGAACCAAGCTACGGCCCACAGACAATCACAGAAGAGCTAAGTGACAAATTAGCAGCTACCATCGAAGAGCGACTATACTCGGATCTCCGCAGAACCAGGGAACAGCCCGAGTGTAGTGCAGTGACTGTGACCTACACGTCACCTGATCACAGTCCGGTGTAGCATGTGGCTCCTTTCATCACCTTATACAGGAACACTGCACAGCAACCACAGGTCCAAAGTTTTGATAGAAATTACTTTTAGGCTCTGATCTGAATTAGGTTTGCGTTGGCCATCTTCATGATGTTAATATCATTGTTGTCTTGTCTTAGATCAGTGTAGAGAAGTTTCTTCCATGCCCAGAGTTAAAAAAAAGGAGATTAACGCTCATACCTCACATTGATCAACATACCACGTCTTAAACAAATGTAATGTCATAGTCTTTGTTATTGACGCTTTCCATTTAGCTACTTGTTGACTTCAAAAGCCAATATTTTCTCTGCACTAGGTAATCCACTGTGAAATTGGGTGCTATTAGATTTAAGATGAATTATATTTCTAAGCGCATGAATTATGTTGCATTGCTGCCTGTCTGGATGTCTGTTCATGACTCAAATTATGATTATCGTTTTCTATTTTAAAACACACCAGATGGTCCTCTCTTTAGTTAGCTTTGTTTGTTTTGCTTTGTGAGATGTGGTAAAACGAATACTATTTATTATTGGCATTTGGGTTTGTATGGTGTAGCTAAACTTGTCAGATTTTTTAAAAGTAAATTTCAGGAAAAAACACATTCCTTTATCCTCAGCATAATTGAGAAAATATGTAAAAATCAAAATTCCTTGTTTAGGTGGATGCGTCTATTGTCATATAGTGTATAATGTCATATAATGTCCTTCACAAACAACAGAATTATGTACCTTCTCTATATTCTAATGACAACGGCATTCTGTATGTTCTATATTCTTTGATTAATGTCTTGATTTATTTGAAACATCCCAACATAGGTCCAATGTCTCGGCCAATAGGGATCTTTTACAGTTAACTTCACAGTGTTTGTTATCTGGGTTGTTATCTAAAAGGAAGATACTGTATGTGGGATTTATTAAATGGGATTAGTTGCACTGTAAAGCTAGGCATGCTAGCTTGTTCCCCACAAACACCCAAATCAGCAAAGCATTACATTTAGTTGTCATTTAAAAGCATTATTTTATATTCAAAGTACTGAATGGCTAAAACTGCCTCTTTGTGTGATACTGTAATTTACGTCTTTATTATTGTTGTTCCTTTCATCGTTTCATTGTTGATTGTATACGTTTGAATGAAAAGTAGAGCGAATGGCTTTTGAGAACACAGTGCCAAATAGTTGTCAGGTAATACTACGATCAAACATGAAAGCACTGCAAGCAACAGCTTGATAAAAGGGTCACGTATCCCTGTTTTTGTAAACCGATACGCCCCTCTGAGGGTTTGAATCCGGCCCGCGACGTGTTTAGGAACTTGTGAGGAAGGCATGCCTTTTCTTGCATGTTTTTTACAAATGAACTCTGTCTTCATTAGCATTATTTCTATGTGAAGATTACCAATAATCTCAAGAGATGTTCTGTATATGTGCTGTCTTCGGGGAAATAAATGGACAACAAAGTCATTTAAAGTGAATCCTGCTGCTCGGCTAAAGACAAGACAAGACAAGGTTGTGGATCTTACTACAAATACCAACATTCAAATACTAATTAAATACAAATTATCCAGTAAAATCAGACGCTTAACAAAACGAAACCTAACGTAGACTTCCTGTAGAAAGTGTCAGTTGCTGCTCTCGATTTGTGTTCACATTACAAACTGGATTCTGTATTAATAATTTTGGGTTTTAGTACATCGAGATTCTGATTCTTAACTGATTCACATTAACTATTGTGACAGTTAATGGCGATAAAGGCCATTGATGTTTTATTGGCGACCTATAAAGGCTGTTGATGTAACGAAGCAAAGCTTGTGTAGCATCTGTCGGCTTTGTCTACGAGCGTTCACGATGTCATTTGAAGAGCAGTCGCCCTTTTAGGGCGATTGTTTGAGCTTTTGAGTGGCGTGCTAAAGGCTGCAAGGTCGAGATGCGGTTTGAACGAAAAACGATTGTACGGTTTAGGCTGCAACTAAAGTGCCCTGTCCAGAAATAAAAGCCTTTCATTATCTGGACGAACAAAGACTGATGTGCATGGAGTAATTAACAATGCCACAAGAGAGAGAGAGAGAGAGACAGCTTTGTCACACTAGCTTATATTGTTGATTGATCGATTTCAGCTAAATGAAACACACCGACCATCTCATATGATTAATATGGTGCCTTCCTGTGTGCTTAAACATTAAGAGACATTGCGGATTGATAAAGCAGGTTCTTTCTGCAAGCACTTATCGCCCAGTTTGAGCGAATATAATTGAACGTCAGAATTACCTAACCGAGGTTATTAAAAAAAACAAAACAAACAAAAAGCTTTTATTGTAAGTGGAAATTTGAACGATCGCTAAATCTGGGCTGTTGTTCCGATTGCAGTTTTGATTGAACTGTAGTCCATGTAACATGTCAGGGACTTCCAGGCAATTACATATGTACAAAGGATAAATCAAGAGTTGTATATAAGCACAATCATGTCCCATTGCAGGAACTAGGATAGTCTAGGATGTCCTGGGTTTGGTGGGACCTTTGGGGGATATGTGCACAATCAATTAGTCTGTCTGTTGATGGATTATTGTGTATAGATTTGCATGTGATGACAAATGATCGTTTAGCAGATCCAAAACTAACCATCAAATGAGGTATGACATAGCAGATATTTTTTGTGTGAACCAGAAAATAAAAAAAGATAGGCTTGGTATGACAATATAGTAAGTTATTTTATGAAGTCTGGTATTTTAGAAGCTTTGCTGATTAGAGATTTTGCCATATTTCAGTGGACAAAAAAGTAAAAGTATTTCTACTGCTGGGTATATTTCGATGAGAGAGAAAATATATTTATGTGCAAGGTATATTTCCATGGAGAAAAAAAAATCTGTAGAACTGCTTGATTCATAAACTTGAAACAAATGAAACAAAAGTCTAAACAAAAAGAGCAAGACAAGTTTTCTGAATGTTTGTTTGTTTTTCTGGATATCTTTGTTCTGGATCTATTGAGCCTCAAGGGACCAACCAATCTAAACATTTATTTTCATGTTATGTTTTCCAACTAGTCAATAAAGAATGATGCATTATAACTTTGCCCGAGTCCTTGTGATTATTTAATCTTAATATCAAGCCTCAAGTCTGTTGTCTGTAGTCTGTCTTGCTCTAACTCATACCCAGCTATCAGTTTTAGGTTGTAAGAAAGGTTCCGTAACATTTATCAAACATTTATCAAGTATCAAAAACATGTAAAAAAAATGTTATTTTGAAAGTTCTAAGAATGTTTAGATGTTGTATTAATGTTATTGGTTATCAAACGTCACTCAAAATTTTTTCATTCTGTAACATTTTAAAACCATTATAATCACTACCTTAGAACAACGATTTGATATATAATATTTAAAAACATTCTACTAACGTTACAGCAAGGATGTTTTTGAGAACTTTGAGAGAACTTTCCAAAAACGTTAGCCAACGTTCTGAAAACGTTCCCTGTTAGCTGGGTAACAGCAGCTGTCGACGTTCCACCCTGTTGTTCACCTTAGGTGCTGAAATGTTCCTTAGGGAACATCAAATATTCATATCAGGCAAGCTAATAAATTAAAGATGACTGTACAGTCATTATGATTCTAAATCAATAGCAACCCCGGGTAACCAGGGAGAAGGGGGGGGGCTTTACTCTTCTGACAGCGGCTATCAATCACCCATGTGAGGACACAAACAAAAGATATCACTGACGCATCCTATTCATTCAGGTCCCTTTGCCATAACATGTTCCTCATTTGAATTCAAGATGAACAACCAGGAATAAATTTAGCCCGTCAATGGAAATTATTGTCTCTCTAGAGAACTGAATGTTTGATCGTCATTTGATATAGTTGTGGCCTGTTGAGATGATATTATGAGGTAAAAATACACAGCAAGAGAAGAACGTGTGAGTTGTCACGTAAGACCTTTTTCTAGATCTTGGAACAATGTTTCTGTCAAAGTAACAGTGTGCTTTTCTTAACCATTATTTGCATCTAAATGTAAAGGGAAATATTTATCAAAAGAGGTTAATGTTGTTCAAACCAGTTCAGAGGATATTAAATGTTGCTCTTTCATAGCTCAAAAGACTTGAAGTATTGACTTCTTGATATTTCTAGAACAGAACAGCAACAGTGTAGAGCTATAAAATTTATGTGGATAGCATAACTCAAGATAAATTGATCTAGAAAAAGTACAGTGTAAAATGTTAATGTCAAACTTTGGCATCTTTGCAAGACTGAGCACAGTTGGAGATCTTGTCTAAAACTCTAGAGAAGACTCTAGAGAAAAATCTGAGAAGCAGGAGACTGCAGATCTCAATCTAAAATCTCAATTGGCTCAATTTCATTTAATTCCAGGGGAAACAGTTGAGATATAAGATCACATTTGTGTTTTCTCATTCATACAGTATGATTCAACCCCAGCCTTATGTCTAAACATCCTACGTCATAAAATCTGATCTGTAATTATTTCATTCATTTTTACGTACAATAGTCACTTGTGGTTTTTATTGCATCTTAGCCTAAACGAAACCTCATTTAGTGCTCGAGTGGAAACAGATTTAAGAAGACAGTTTGTTAGTATGACTGTACTGTGCAAAATGTATTGGTGTTTATGTGAACCATACTGTGCATACGGAATACTGTGAGCTTAACAGATGGTATCTTCTACAGCTTTGGTTTCATAATGATCTACTGAAAGCATACTGTATCGCTGGCAAACTAGAGGTGTAACAGGGGGTGGGGTTGCCCTTGGAGACTTATCTGCGTGTAGTTATTCATTTATTCCTATAATGGAAGTGTCAGAAGTTTAGATTGATTCGACGGTGCCTGGAACCACAGTGAGATTCAGAGTAGCAAAATCAAATGTTGGATGAAACGTCTCTCCGCTTTATGAAACACAATATCCTGTGCAATCCATTAAGCAGAGATGGCCGGTGAGTCACAGGCAATGCACAAATTAATGGAGGTAAAATGTAACTCGCTCCCCACCCCATCCCATCTCTTCAAAGGAGACAGAACGGTATTCCGAGAGAGGGAGGGAGAGCGAGAGAAAAGCGTGGGAGTCCTGGTGACTCAGTCAGGGTAAGACACACTTTCATTGGAAGGTCACTCAGACTCTCCTCTCCAATTAAGTCATGTTTAAAATGCGAAAAACTGGTTGCTGGTATTTTCAACATGCCAGGCTTCAGAAGCTTTGGAATGTGTCTGCCAAATAAGATCTGGATCCCAAAGGGAAAGAAAAAAATGAGACAGCAAAGAGGTTAAATGGAAAGCAAATGGAGACTTACTGCCTAGCAGTCTCCTGCTTTAGTATAAAAAACATTTCAGTAAAAAGCTTTACTCGTGTATATCCTCCAGAGTCTCAGAAGAGATCTCAATAATGTCTCAGACTGTGCTCACAGATAAAACATTCTGCAATCAAAAAATAGTTATAATTTCTCATAAAAAAAAAATCTTATAAAAATCCAGGAATTTTCTTAGCTATGCTATCAACATTCATTTAAGTTCATCTACTGTTTGTCCACAATTGTCTCCTTTATGTCATGTTTTTTTCTCTGAAGAAATTTTGGGAGAACGATACGAGGAAAAACACACAAGAATACGCTGACATTTAAATGAACCATAAGCGACGTCCTCTACGTACCACAAAGCAAAGTTTGAGCCATAACATTTTCTTCAGGGTAGCTTTATCACTTCCTTTCTGCTTTATGACGTATGTAAAATGCCCCGCGTTCTGATTACATCTGAGCTAAAACACAACAGATAAAACATTGATGGGCATTCAGATAAATCAGCCAAACCTGCAGATCTTCAGGATGCTAATGCGAGAAACTGCCTTCTTTAGCATTCACTGTGATGAATGGTGAAGGCTGCATTGGGAGCACAATGTGAGGTGATTCTAGCTGTTTCTTTCCTGAGGGGCCGAGTGGGCAGAGGAAAGTGAGAACTTGTTAAGTGATTGAGGCAGTGCTTATGAATGAGTCACAGGCAGTGGAGCCCACATGAATGGGCAGGTGCCACTGCACTAGAGAAAGAGAGAGAGAGTCATTTACTGTCTATAACATTGAGTAGTCTCAATGTTTATTAATATCGTGCTATTTTTTATTCTAGCTCTATTTATTTTTTACGTCTTTCTTTTTTCAGTCTTTCCTGTCAGTTTTCCCGGATGTGTGTGTACTTGTGGGGGCCTTTAAAAACACGTTGCTATTACAAAATACAAATATGCAGAATGATACACCTCATTAATGGTCCAAATCATGTTTTACCTTAAATCTAATAATGTCAACAGGTTTGCGTGAGGGTTGCATTTAATGGGGTAAGTCGAAAGAACGATGGATGTCTATGACACATCCCTGTTAATACAAAGCAACAAACTCTTGTGTATTTTTTACACAATTTTGTGGTGTAGCTTGCACTTCAGTACATCATGCAACCCGCATTTTCCTCTTTTTTTATAGTCTATGTGTGTTTGTTGCGTTGATGCGCAGGCCGCATTGTACGCAAAATAATCACGCCAATGAATCTGAAACGTTAAGCTAAAGAAATGCTGAAAAGATACAAAGACAACGATCCCTGGAAAGCTGATTAGGACCCAGCTCGTGCCCACACATTCGCCCACACCCTCTTCCTCCTCTGCTTCTCCTCCTCCTCTTCTACGGATAAAGAGCGTAGGGTTCCTCTTGTCTGCGTCCACCTCCGTAACAGCCCTGTTGCGTCAGTTTACTGTGATAGTCTTTATCGCATGTGGTCTGTGAGAAAAAAACCCTCCTGAATGACACTCATCTAAAGAAAGCGCAGCCGCATGAATGTTTAACCAGAGAGGAATGATTCACTCGAAAAGCTTTTTGAAAGGCACTGTTGTGTAAGTTAATGTCTTTTTATATCTACAAAGATCTAAGTGACCTTCAAAATATCTTTTAGGTGAGCTGGACGTCTTCGAAACGGTGACCTTTCCTCAAAGAGCTTTTTATACAGTTCAATGTCTTCGTACGGAGTATGAACGGTGAGTCTTCGCCACGCAGTTACCCAAGAGGAAGTATGCTCAACATCTAGATGTACATTTGGGTCTTGTGGGTGGTTGCCAGGGCGTTGCTATGTAGTACTGATAGCAACTGATAGCAACTGAGTACGTCTATGTTTTTGTTTGCCCATTTTATGATCAACCAGGAAAAATCTGATTGCTTAAAATCACATCACATCTCTTTTCAACAAACTACACAATTCGAATTATCATTTGCGTCTGTTGCACAAACAGTGCTAGCTACACATCAAAGTTTAATATAAGCAATGAGGGCTAATAAGAACTGAACATCAAAATCATCAAAATCAATCAATGTTCTCTAAAAGGTCTCTCAAGGTTATCAAAAAACATTGCAGTAACGTTTGATGTTATGTATCATATATCAAAATCTTATTTTTAAGCTGTTAGTGGATTGTTAGTGAAAACATTACAGAATTAAAAAACGTTTAAATAAACTTTTTTTAAGCAAGCAATAACGTTAATACAGCGTCTAAAAAAAACAGGATGCTTTGAACATTTCTAGGGCGTGAGCGCCACTCACGGTAAGTCTATTTAAAAGCAATTGACCTCTGTGACGTGTGATGATATTGTGCTTGGAAAAGGTGATACAGGACACAAAGGGATGCATATGGATTCGTGCATGTGATGAATGAGAAAAAGGGTGAGCACAGTCTATTGTAGAAGTGTGACTGTTTTGCTTGCCGCAGAATGACTCACAGTTGCCATGGCAACTTTACCACTCGCCGCTTTCTAATCGGCTATTTCAACAGCCTGATGAAGAGAGCGCAGGCTGAGTAAAATGCGACCGGAAATAATCAACATGCGGCGCTGGACGGGCCCAGAAGACCAGAGACGGTTTATAGCTCCAGACATCAATTTTAACAATCATACTCTTACTAATGGAATGACATAAATGATGGGATGACATGACTGAACATGCACCAACGTGACCTTAGTGGAGCCTTTAATAGGTCATTTTGATGATGAGATGGACATTTATTTTAGAAACATTTCCTGGAAAACAATTGTTCAGAGTTCATTTGGGTTTTTTTTTTAAAGATTTTTTTAATGCTAATTTTTAACCGGAAAAATGTGGTACAAAGCGTGATAGGAACTTTTTGATGACAGTTTTTTTGGGGGATTAAAAATGGACAAAATCATTTTATTAAAACCAGTTATTGAGCAAGTACATGACAGATCAGTGGTCTCTTTATCTTATGCCAAGTTCATAATAATGATTTATAATTTGAGCTTTCTGGTCCGACTTCCCTGGAAATGTCAGTTTGGCTTCATTTGACTTCATCATACCTAATGAAAAGCATGTAAAGTGACCTGCAATTTTATGTTTCAAACAGAGATGGCGGTAGAGAGGCGAAAGTTACGTTTTGCAGCTTTAGGGACATTAAGTCATCAATATTTTGGGTCTGTTTTTTGGGAGGGGAAAGACATTTTAAAAAGAAATATCTGCTAAACAAGACCATAAAATACATATTAATGGCGTCAATCAGCATTCACTCATTTTTGATAATTTTACTATTTTGGATGAACATAAGAATCATCTTAATACATAAATCACAATTTTCCATGACTGATTACAAACAAGTATTATTCATCCCCAGGAAAATCTGCTATTATTCAAAACAGAACATTGAGGAAATAACAGTCTCCCACAAATAAAACGTATTTATCTGTTTAGTCACAGAAGCATTTTGCACTGAGGAACAAATACACAATTACTGTGACCTTGTGTTAAATTAACATGTCTTATCACCGCAGCCTGGGCAGTGACTCAATATGATAAAGCAACAAGTAAAAGTCGCCTACCCGTAAAATGATTCTATATTCCTATCGTGTATCCGTAAACAACTTAAAAAACAAAAATGAATACACTGGCTTTCTTAAAAGGAGTCAAAGGCATTAATTTAAATTTAAAAGTGTTTTCAACTTTCAGAAGTTCAGCCCGGTGAGTCACAGCTGCAGTCGCAAATTCACCTCAAAGAAGATTTTCAATTTACCCAACTTTCAGTCCCTTGAATCTTTTGAGTAATTTTGTTTTTATCTATTTATCATTTAGTAAAGCTCCTTGTGTTGTCCAATCAGTTTTCAACAATACAATGATAGAATAATGCTTTTCTAAAATAGTTTGTGCACTGGTACAAACCCAATAATCAAAACGATTAAGAGAGTGAGACCCAGCTAACAATGTTAGGCATTTTAAGAATGTATCCATAATGTTTCCATTAAGTAACAAAAACATTTAAAAGTGCTATTTTGAAAGTTGTAGGAATATTCCAAACGTTTGTTTTTTGGGAAGTTGTTTTAATGTTATTGCTAAGTTAATGTTACTTTTTTTTATCTGTAATGTTTTAAAAACGTTCCACTAACTACTTAAAAGTAAAGTTTTGAAAAACATACCAATGTTGCTGCAAGAACTTTTTGATAACGTTGAGAGAGCATTAGCTAAGGTTCTGAGAATGTTCCTTGTTAGCTAGGGAATCATTTTTCAAATTGTTTCATTTGTTTACGGGCGCATTTACTGCGAACATGTCGGTTCATCACCATTATCTGTCTGCTTTAGAAGTTTAACCATAAGCTGTAGTCAGTTTGCAGGCTACTGTTTTCTCAATCAAACCTGAACTGATTACCTTAACAGATGTCCTCATACCAAAAGTCATTAACTTCCAAGGCTAATTCAAAGGACAGGTTAATCATGCCCAAATAAAATGTTCTGATCTTCAAGGAGAATAGATTAGCATATTTACCACAAAAATAAACAGAGTTGAGTCACATTTGAAGTTATAGAACAACTCAGCATTTTCTTACAAACCACAAAGGTAAGTAATGAGTTATGTTTGACCATATGGTCTCGCTGTTGCCAACAACAAAAGAAGATAGCTACGTGCATGGAATGAGTATTTGTTGATGTTCCATAACCAACATAAAGAAAGCTTTGCCTGCTTCACAGTGATTCATCTCTACTTTATCCCAAAAGGATGCAAATACGGTTTAAGGTCAAAGTTAGTTGATGAGGAAGTCAAGATGATTCACTGAGACATGATGATATTCATGAATATGTAAAAGACTATTACCTGATTCATCTTAATTGTGCAGTAAACAGGCGGATGTAAAGTTATGAAAGCACAAAACTTCTAGTCAGCTCAAGATTTTTAGAAGGAATTCATTCCACCCCATTTATTAAAGCCAAAGAACATAAAAGGAGACAGACACACATGCTAATAACTTTGGTTTATGCTACGTCTTAAGACAAGAATATTTCTGTAAGAAATCATTAAATTTGCATAGCATGTTACCGCATGGTGCCCGTGTCCTATGGCAAATCCCTTTAATGTTGATATCTGCATGGATTCGTGTTGTTAATTTTAAAGACCCATCTGCCCTTTCGGTTGTTTAAATATTTATAAAAAGTTTTTTTTCTTCTTTCAACCTTTGCCTCATATCCTGCTTCATGTTGAGCACCGATGTGCCCAATGTAATTGAAAGGTGATGTATTTAACAGAAGAGTAAATAATGACTTCATCCTTCCCTGCGTTTACATGCACAAACAACCAACAGTACCTTATACATCACATTACAAAGAATTGTTTATTCTGATTATTAATATTAGTGGTTGTAACTATTAGAAAATGTTGCCTTTTATCATATTAAAAGCCGCTTGCCAAAGATTAGATGTGTGTTAAAGTGCTTTTTACCAGTTTATAGGCTTTAGCTTCTTGCCTGTGGTAAAAATCATTGTAATCCACACCGTCTTGTATAGCATATAGTCAAATGGTTAAAATATTTTTCACTAGCAAGTAATGGTTTAATAATATTATCCTGGAACCATTTTTGTTTCCCACGGACAAAAGTTCAGGTTTTCATTATTTCCTGAAGCAGTAACTGCTTCAAAAACTTTACCTCACTGATTTAACATGAGAAACCCTCTCGTGTCTCACCACTTACCACAGCGGGGCGACCGTCGACCCTCTCGACGAAGCTAAAAATACGGCTAATCGTTTCGTTTTCGCGATTTGCGCGACAGGTCGTCGAGTTTCTTCACCTCAGCAACTGCGAGAAGCGGGAAACGTTCCCGCCCGCGCGCGCGCGCGCTCCAACGTCCTCGCTGCTCCGGTTTGAGGATGTTACGCTTCAGTCATTTGTTGCCATGGCAACTGTGTCCCGGCCTTCTGCGCTGAGCTTTCAACACTTATATATTAAATTTGATTTCTTTTCCCCCAAAGAGGTGTAATCAACATTTTTCTACTTCTGTGGTTCAGTAACATTGGACAGAGTTAAAAATAATAGCAATTTCCACACCTCTGGTTTAATAATGTACCTCACTTGTACCTCACTGTCTGAGAGGCACAAGTGTTTAGCATAATGTTATTCTAATGATCAAATCAATTATTTAAAATATATTTTAAAGACAAGATGGGTACCGATGTTGCAAAAGTGATGAAGGTGTCGTGACAAACTATGCTGTAGTTTTGGCAACGTATCACTTAGTTAGCCAAGTCAAAAATGCCAATAATGGTTTCATATAGATCAGTTGTTTTGCCTTTGTTTTGTGTTGAAGGTCATTGTCAACTATGTCACGAGGAAGACTAAATGTTTTGTCGTGATATCCCATAATAGACACACACCGCGTTATTCATCTTAATGTAATCTATGACGGCCTGTTGTTCAGATGTGAAACAACACCTCAACAAATGCCATCGAAGCATTAAGTCATTTGCTAATTACAGTGTTTTGTCAGCGCTGTGTTAAAATGAGTTGATTTGTCTAGTTAGTCATAAATTAACAGCATCTGGCAGAAAAAACAAACATTTCCTAGTAAACAAGTTAAAAGCAATGTCGAAAATGCAACTGCTCAAATTGCCTACAGTCATCTGACCTCTCTGCTTATGCTAAAGTGATCCAGAAACACGTGGAAAGCTGTTAAAACACCTGCTGTCCGTATCTGAAGGCGATTTTAGACCTTATTGCTGTAGAGCATCACGACTCATGCACCCACGCACTTCAGCTTACAGTAGTTCAGACTGCTGACTGTAGTATCAGGTGCCAGTGCTATAACAGTGCCACCTACTGTACTGCCCGTGAAGTGCACTTAGTATTCAACATGAAGCACGTTGCATTATTAGTGAGCGTTATTGTAAGGCAAACACATAGATCAGTTGTGTATTAACTGCATTGTGCTGTTTAACTCGAGGCGATTATAATGTTGTTGGGCATTAGATGGCTTTTTTCCCAAATACTGAGTATATATTATATTTTTATAGATTTTTAACTACTACTAAGAATATATGAAATGTTTGTTGTAAACAATAGTTTGAAAGGACAGCTTAGAGAATGTTTTTGGAACGCTCTTTAAAGGTTCTTTCAAAATTAAAAAAAAGAAAAGTTCTTGCTGTTAAACTTTTGTATGTTATATATATATAAAGGTTATTCTTAAGTTGTTAGTGGAACGTTTAAAAAACAAAATTTGAAGTTTGAATTACATTTTTATAGCCAAGAAAGAACGCTAATACAATGTAAAATAAACTGGACATTTTCAATGTTTCAACGTTTTTGTTACTTATTGGAAATGTTAGGTTAACCTTTCTACAACCTAAAATTGTGAACTGGTTGTTGATTTCCCCTGCTAGAGTCATTTGTACCTTTTCCACAAATATGTTCACCTAATTGTTTACCTTGTGGAGGAAATTGTTAACTGTTTAGTGTGCATGTTGTTTGCGTTCTGTTTGCCGGCATATGACTGAACAGACACCAGTGTAGGATGCATCCCATCGCCTGGAGGGTCTCAGGCTTCCTGCCACAGTCCGCTCTCCTCTGATCTGACTTGCGTCAGAGCACGTTCTGTGCATCAAGACCGGCACCCCATAGTGTAGCCGGCTAAGAGGGATTAACTCACCCATCAATGAACAGCTAGAGGGACTTTAAATGGCCATTAACAGGAAAGCAAGGTGTGTGGTGTGAGGGGGTGAATGAATTAGTCAGTTCCCCTGTCTGTTCATTCAGAATTAATCAAATGATCTATCAAGTTATTGTGAGAGAAAGACAAGTTGAAAGGAAATTGGAGTCCAAATGCTTAATATATGGTTTATTTTTTTACTTCACCTGGTTATTTATGGTTGGTGTAACTTTTTCAGGGCAAAATGTTATAAAACTCAGTTTCATATAATTCCAAATCTTTGTTCTGTTCACTAAAGAAAGTTTTATAGATTTGGAACATCATGGGTGTGAAGGAATAATGACAAAATTATTCTTTGTGTTAAAATCTACAAACGTCTGAATGTTTATCCTCTGTTGACCGTATTATGTATCACAGATGTCACTCAAAGATTTATCTCATTATGCAGCAAAATGAATAATGTGTTTATTCTGTTCTGTGGAAGTCTTTCAAGTCTAAACAACAAGCATAATTAGTTTCAGTATTATCCAAGATTATCATATTAACAAAACAGCAGCAAATTATTCATTTGTTTTTAAACACAACTTGCAACAAGCGCTAATAAATTCAGAATCCATCAGGCCTGTTAGCTCAGGGATATTGTATTAAAAGACATCATGATATATTGCAAAAAGCTTAAATGTGCAAGAAACAAAACAAAACATTCACAAACAGAAAGGATACAACATTTTCAGCTTAACCATTTATTAGTGTAAGAAAATGAGAACAAATTAAGAAAATTAACTAAAAATATAGGCATTGGAGTATATGGTAAAACGTGCAGTTTAAACAGTTAAATGTGTGATCTAACCTTTCTTGTCCAGCTTTCATAAAACAACCAGCAGATGGAGGCATTGCTAAATAACAGACTTAACTCAGTAGTGCCTCAAGTTAAAACCGTGAAAGACAGGCTGTAAATAAATGTTAACTTTATCTCTTCAGTGTTTGGGGTAAACATACTAGTATAAACATACTTGACATCAAAATATTACAGCTCATCATTGCTATGAGCTCGTAGTTTCGTTGAATTATTATATCATATAAATTTTTAATAATGCTTTTGAAGCCAATAAAATGTTGAATCATAACTCTTAAACATTTCATTTAATAAATAACTTAAACATTCAGAGTTATATTGTGTACCTCCGTCAGGCTGCTGCCACAGTGTGTTTTTCATTATTGCAATTAAAAACATCTTTCAGTACGAACTAAAAAGTTTGCAGCTCATAAATATCGTAAACGTGATGAAAATTGCTAACAAAGCACCAGATTTTTCCCATGAGTCTCTGTGTATGCAAACCGTGTGAGGAAGCGATTCTCTCGGGCAATCTACACGCCACCCACCTCAAGGTCGGTATTCAAACCCAAACCATGTGAGTTATTGTACGTCAACAGAACACCCCAGTTTTTATAAACACAGACATAGTCCATGTGAAACTTTCATTTTCTTCTCTTTCCCAGTCTGAAGTCTCTAGATCAAAGAGTCTGAAGACAGATTTTGAATATGCAATATTATACCATAGTGGCTGGGACAGGGTGGGACGGGTGGAAAGCGTGCCGATGGCCGACTTTGGGAGTTTACATCAAACCCAAAGTCGCCAATCCGAACCATGTGTTCGGATCTCAAGAAACGTCTTGTCTTGAGCACAACATCTTAATGAGCTCCATGCTCGGCGGACGGCGGTTTTCCACATGGCTGCGCGGCCCACAGACACACCGAGTCTCGTTCATTTAGCGGCCGCGGCGGTGAGTTCCAGACCGCAGTTTAATGGAAGTCACCTGCTGCCAAGCCCCCCCCGCTTATCCCGTTTGGTGGTCACAGCACTGTTTATCTCCGTTTATCTGGCTACAAATGTCTCTCATCACTTAGTTAAACTGTATAACAGTTAAAATATCCAGTTATATTAAGACTCATTCCGTGCTTTGGCTGGAGAAATTCTTGCACGCAGAATGTTGCCTCGCAGGGCAGATATTTTACTGAAGCCCTATCGGGACGCTAACGACCCAGTTAACATTCTCCCAACGTTCCCAGAAACGTTCGTGCAGTAACGTTACAACGTTTTTAGCGTTATATAGCATATATGTCAAAAACGTTATTCTTAAGTTGTTAGTGCAACGTTTCACAAACGTTACAGAATTAAAAAAAGTTTGAATAACGTTCTTATACCAAACACAAACGTTAATGCAATATCTACTGGATTAATGCAACTGGATGTTTTGAACATCCATAAAAGTTTTAAAAT
The DNA here is from genome assembly GCA_036877625.1 of Ambastaia sidthimunki. Lineage (NCBI taxonomy): Eukaryota > Metazoa > Chordata > Actinopteri > Cypriniformes > Botiidae > Ambastaia > Ambastaia sidthimunki. The sequence goes on from JAZGTK010005722.1 coordinate 18,947, forward strand.
AACATTACGACGAATGTAAAGTTTTAAAAACTGTCTCAATTGACAATTCATGCGTTTAGGAACAGTTCACAGTTTATCTGTAGGTATTGTGTTACCAACAAGACATTTTACTGGAAGCATGACCAATTCTAAACAGAAATGACATTATAAACACTTTTCTCAAAAGAATATACATTTATAATGTCAGCTATCAGTCATACCAGTCATAAAATTGCCTATTATAACTGACCACTCATTTCTAAACCAAACCACCTCCAGTTTTAACAACAATGCAAGTTCGTAATATACAGTTCAAGTTGCATACAAAGTACATTAATACGCTTCGGATCGTTTATGTTGGAAAAAGCCGCCACGTGTTCGCTAAGAATGAAAACTATTCGTAAACATTTATGGGGGATGACGTCATACAGTTATCGAGATAGTTGTCTCAGTTAACTGAGTTCAGACAGGACCGAGATGATGTGTGGGAGCTCATCCGCCTCACATCCGAGAACTGACTCAAGCACACAGCCAGCAGACCCCGTCCACATCAGCAACCTCACTGGCTGGAATAATCGCCCATCCCAGAAGCATAATTTACTCGGGAAAAATATTTATACAGAGGCGGACCGAAATCACTTACAACAAGTCCATTCACGAAACCCAGTGGAAGCAACCCACGTTACAGACCGCATTTTTCTTACCCAGCTAAAGGTTTTGTAAGAGAAAGTTGCTGGTTACTTTAAACGGCACCATGAACTTTTTGGTTGTTGTGATATTTGTCTCGGTTTGTGAAATACTTGGGAAACATCAAACGAACGGTAAGTTTTATTCAGCTTTTCTTTTTCATATGTTATTTTCAGACATTACTTAGAAGTTTAAATCCGACGTTGATCTAATGTTAAAGTGTTTTCATGAAGATGGCAATCTTTTGTTTGACTCTTATAATAATATAATGTTTACAGACACATGGACGTAAATGTTACTGAATTTAATGAGTTTAATTTCAAAGCGCAGTTGTACTGACGCGACATGCGCAGGTGCACCAAACTTCAGTCCTACAGTTATACAATATATATAATATTATATATAATATTTATATAATAGTTTAATATCATTAATTTAATCTAATGCTTTAATAAAACACCATTAAACTGTATGTGATGTGCATTTCATCTGACATCTGTAATAGAAACTAACTTATTAGTCTTCAGTCATCTGAGCTATAAAATATACATAAAGCACAAATATTACATAAGAATACACTGTAAATGTCCATATTACTGTTAGCTAGTACTTTTTAAAGTGTAACAAACTTATTTAAAACATTAGCTTTCAGAGATAATCTTTGTTTCACTGCAATCTCATTTACAACATTTACAACTAAGTAGAAATAGGGAATAAATCAGTTAATATACAGCTATCAATTCTGGGCTATAAGAACGTTTCCCTAACGTTTCCATTAGCTATCAAAAACGTTAAAAATGTTAGTTTGAATGTTCAATTAATTTTCAAAACATCCAGTTTTTAACATTGTATTAACGCTAGAAGTTAATTCTGTAACGTTTTCAAAACATTCCTCCAGCAACTTAAGAATAATGTTTTTGATGTGTGTGATATTTAATGTTAAAACAAAATTCTACCAATGTCACTGCCAGGACGTTTTTGGATAACGTTTAGAGAACTTCAGCCAACATTCTGAGAACATTCCCTCTAAGCTGCCTTTCCAAATGTGTCTAATATAGATTCTATATGTTTTCTTTGTGTGTGTGTGTGTGTGTAGCTGGCATGTGCTGGTTACAGCAGGGCCCGGACCACCGCTGTGATATGGTCCTCATGAGAGGTGTTAGCAAGGAGGAGTGTTGCGCGGCCGGCCGTCTGGACACCGCATGGTCCAACACCAGCCTGCCCATCAATGAAGTCAGCCTGCTGGGATTTCTGGGAATAGTTTCCTGCAAGCCATGCAAAGGTATCTGTTCTAAGATCTCCTTAGGCAGATCTTAAACGTGTTGGTCAATGTGATACATTGGCCTGGAACGCTGTACTGAAGTCCTCCTGACTGCTACGAACATTCAAGGGAATTCTTGGATGCTAGAGCTGAGATTTCTGAAAGATAAACTGTAGGCCAAATCTGAGTTTGGGAAGGTTTTCTTTTCAAATGCAATTCTAAAGCGAGTTTGGAAAGCAGGAATCTAGACCAGATGTTTTGTTTAACTTTCTTCAGCTGTTGTGGAAAGTTCTGACTACTGGTGGCCAGGTATGGAGGTTCATGCAGAAGGTCTAAACATCTACTATCGTTTAGGAATTTTAGGTTTAAGTTCCACCACCTGAAATGGAAAATCGGTTCCATAGCTTCAAATCAAGAGGAACGTAATATTGTTGCCTAAGTGCTTAAACGCAAATACAGTTTTATTATCTTAATAGACTTTTACATTTTGTTTTATTGTATCCCTTATAGAGATGTATTAACAAATTCTGTGAAATATGTAACTTATATAGGGATAAATATATAGGGTTTGACAACAGAAAACAGTTATTTCCTTCTGTTTTCTCTAGACATTCACTCTTTCCTAATGCTTATTGGAAGACTGGCTTGTTTTGTTGGCAAAGACTGAATTCCAGCCCACCGCAAAGAAAAATGCCTGCCACATGCCGGAGAAATCTGTTTCTAATAAAACTCAAACACAATCAACATCATTAGACAGTAAAAAAACAACATTGCTAGTGAAAGTCTGTTATATTGTTCCATGGTGTTTGCTTTCCATTATCATAAAACTATATGGACTGACGGACCCTACTGAGTGACCTCCCTAGTGTGTACTCGGTGTCAAATGCTTCAAAGCATTCTTCATACTCAGCCCACGCTTAGCGTCTGACGGGCGCGTTTCCTCGCTTTTTTCGGAGACAGACAGTTCGTAAATCGTGTGTGACGGCTCGCGAGTCTTAAGAAAACTGCGATTACGAGTGGAGGTGATTTGGCCTTGAGTATTTCGGTCACAAAC
>JAZGTK010005723.1:0-21921 GCA_036877625.1 Ambastaia sidthimunki
AAGGTAGTCCAAAATGTAAACGATAAAGCAAACACAGATTGGGGCAGGTGGCGGGCAAACAGCAAAATCCAAAAACACAGGCGAAAGTCCAAGGGCAGGCGGCTAACAATCAATGACGAGAAGGCAGTCCAAAAACACAAACCAGAAAACCAGAAACCACAGGAGAGAATGCTCAGCGACATTAGCCAGGGCAAAATGAGACTTCGCCCCGATCAGCAGCACAGGTGAGTTTATATATATTCTTTAATGAGCGTAGGTGGCGGCCATTACAGCATGGGGTTCTGAGTAATGTAGTTCGTGACAGAGCCTAACCCCAGAAATCCCAAAAGGCTATTGGCCAGTTAGGAGAGCATAATTTAATGATACACCCTAATGTTGAGCACTGGAGTCGAATACTACTACTGAACCTTGTTATTCAGGAGGCGCTGCCATGAACTATGGAACAGAAGTGGGGCAACCCAACTCTTTGGCTCATCCTGATGAAATCTTTAGGAAGGCAATGTCACCTATAGAGGGAGATGGTTTGTTGTCATTCATTGTGTAGCAGATAACTGAATCACATTTATTATGTATCAGCAACCTTATCTGTTTAGGGTTCAGGATGGAGGATTTTTTGGCTCATCATGAAGACTGAAACAGTCCTTCACATGCATACTGTTTAGACATGGCTCATGTAAGTAGGGTGCCCATTTACTAAAATGTAAGTCCTGAAAACATCAACTGCTGAAGGTTTGTGTGCTCCATTAAGACAGACATCTCCAACTCCATCACCCACCAAAGGGCCAGCCTCTGTGCAAAATGAGCATGTTGTGATCCGCATTGCTCTACCACCTTATGCAACTGAATGAGATCTCTTCCAAGCTGTAGCAGAATTTTGGACTCTACTGACCTTAAGTGACTGTGCTATTGTGCCGCATCTGGAGTAGCAATCTCTGTTGTGTTTGGGATGAGATTGTGTGGTGAGTTTTTATACCCACAAGCCTAATGTCCATCTACCACAAGCCTAATGTCCATCTACCGACTAAGCCACCTGGGATTTTCACCCATGAAATAGAATTAAACCCCAAAGTTTATTAGGTCACACAGGTTTGCTTCTCTTTATAAAAAGGGTAACATGGGAAGAAACATGGGTATCATATAAAAATACAAATGTTTATTGACAATAAATTCAGCATTGTTACTTAAAATAAGCACAATAAAATGCACAAATTAACAGGGCTGAGGTTACCCACAGGAGTGATCATCAGCACTAATTACCTCAAAAGCACACTTTTACACACCCCACCGTGCACTCAGATCACACACCCAAGCACTTCAAAAAGGTGTCCACAGCAAATATTGAAGCAGCAACCACCACCAAAGATCCTTCACCCGTGGGACCCCAGCTCCTAAAAGAAAATCAAAAGCAAATAAATAAATCTTTTAAACAGACGTAAATGAAATCATTTAAATTGGGTCACAATTCAATCATAAAACAAACCATAATGGATAAACAGAAACCACAACAACATACAATACTCAAAGAAAAAAGAAAGCAAAGAATGAAACTTAGTTCAACTATGGGGAGATAGGAATTGTAGAGAGTGATCGTGTAATCTGTACGCCAGCTCCTAAATCAAATAGACAATCCTCCAGTTCAACTGTTAAAAGCAAGCCTCGTCAGGAGTGACCACGTAATCTATACGCCAGCTCCAATAACCAGTAAGACGATCCTCCACCCCAAAACAACAAATACAGAAAAACAAAATAAAACTAGAAATCAAAAGAACACCAGACAACAGCAGCAGTCCCCTTTAATTGGTTGCATGGTAATGGTGACCTTGTAGCGCGGCAGCAGATAAGTGATAGAAATACAACAATTGCCCAGAACAAAAAAGGGAGAATTCTGCCGCAAATACGAACAACAAAACACAATGTGTTACTTATGATTGCATATCGCCCACTAGAAGTCCCCATTTATAGCCACATGCAAGAAACTTACCAACGAGAATAAATGTGCTCTATAATCCGTTCACAGGCCAGGATTCACAGCATTCATATAACCAACTGTTAAACGAGGTACAGGGAACTGCACATTACTTAACCCACCCGTCCAATATGAGGTAGAGGAAAGGCATCCTTCCTGGTCTTAGCATTTAAATGACAGTAGTCTACACACATGCGTAGGCTACCGTCCTTCTTCTTGACCGGGACGATGGACGAAGCGTAAGGGCTGCAGCTCTCTCGAATTACCTGGGCCTCAAGCAGCTGGTTAATGTGCGCCTTCACTACCTCATACTTGGAAGGCGGATAATGCCTATACCACTGCCGCACAGGGACCTCATCTAGCAAGGGGATGTTATGGGAAATGAGATTAGTGCACCCCAAATCCTCATTGTGTGAAGAAAACACAGGCAAATACTTATCCAGCAGCGCCCTCACCTTGCCTTGTTCTTCCAATGACAACACAGAAAAATCAATTTCTCTAATCTGTTCTTGTACAGACGAGGAAGCCTGCATAACTTGTGTATTCACCCTAGCCGAAACCACTTGAACTTCAGTGACCTCTGGGGGTAAGCTGACCACATAAACATGGTTGACAGTGCCTACAACAGTACTAGTATACATCACTACATCTATCGTGCCCACATTAACCACAGGCACATAGGCTGTACCACGGTTCACCTGTGCTAGAGCAGGAGATGGCAACAAACCTGCTGGAAGACCAGAATCTAGTGGCTCAAACACTGTACTGTACTGTACAGTACTGTACCATTCGAGTATTGTGCAAAGCATGTTACGGCAACCAATTTCATGGTGCCCCTTGGGATATGACACGCCCGGCGTCCATGCACTTTAACTCAACCCCCCTGATCTGAGACTGTCTGGACTTCAATGTGATGGCAATGTTGTAAGGCCTGCAAAACAGAGATAGGAGCCTGGGACACAACAGGTAAATCAAACAGACCCGTGCCATTGTGACCAAAGAGCTCCTGGTAGCAGCGGCTCAGGACGTTCATTCCCAGAACCCCAGGAATCTGATCACACAAACCACCTGGAGGATCTCTGACTATCAGCACTCCGCAACCTAAGACCACTCGCCCGCAAAGCTGTACATCAAGCTCTAAATAGCCAATATAAGGAATTGAGAGGCCCAGAGCTGTAACCAATGGCACGACTTAAGCTGTTCCTGACCCCAAGACCCAAAATCCATCAAGAAACACCATAGAACCAGTGTCCACCAGGCAAGGTACCTTTACCCCACCCACACACACATCAAGTTGTGGACACGTTGACATTAAACGAGACATAAAATCTACATCAGTTAGAACACCAGAGCCTGTCTTTTCCCCAACCAAGCTGTGGCCCTGCAGCTTAGCGGGAACTAGTTTTCCGACAGTTGCCTGGACTGTGACTGCACACCCCTGGTTAAAGATGAATCTGTACGTGCTGATGAAAAACGTAAATGTCGTCCCTGGCAAAATGACCAGGCTGCTTACACCTTCTGCAAATAATCTGACTAGACCGAGATGCTTGCAAACGTGGCTGGGGGTTTTGAATTTGAGCCACACTTTGAGTCAATTGGTTCAACTTTTGTTGCTGCTTTTTCAGCATTTCTTGCAATTCACTCAACTCAGAGGTCGCTGAGATGCTACTATTCCCTGTCTGCTGATGTCCCTGTATCCCATACTGAATACCATAAGCGGAAGAGAACAAATTTGGCTTCTACCACATGCCCCGCCTGGCATTCCCTCGCGTTCATAGCTTCGCAGCGAACGTCCAACAACATAGCAGTGGGTTGGGGACAACTAACTGTTTCAATTCATGTCGTAGAACCTCTTCTATCCACTCATCGATCATAACGCCAGACCTAGCATTAAATTTTGGGCACTTTTGATCACGGGGGACAAAAACAAATCTATCTATCGCTGATGCACCAGCAAGTGGGGGGTCTACAACTGCAGAAATAGGAACATTAAATGGACCAGGCTGTGCAATTGGCACTTGCTCCTGTCGCAATCTTTCATTATCTGCCCTTAATTGGGCCACCAATTCCCTCAACTTGTCATCCATAATTGTAAAACACACAATCACTTACCACTACTGATGAAAATGAGACTCGGATGGTCTACCCTTCACACCGACCCACCAAGTAAGAACAAAACTGCTGCTGTCTGATTTCTGCAAAAGAAAATAGAAAACAGTATACCCAAAACACAAAAACAAAACACTCTGCACTACACAATAGAGAATCCTGCCGACTACACCAGAATGTGGCAAGGGTACAGGGCAGTTTTTACAAGCCTAATGTAAAAAAAAAATCAAAAGCAAATAAATAAATCTTATTTATTTAAAACCACAATAACAACAACAACAACATATAATACTCAAAAAAGAAAGAAATTTCCAGTTCAACTATGGCGAGACAGGAATCGTATAATCTGTATGCCAGTGATCACATAATCTGTACGCCAGCTCCTGTAATCAAATAGACAATCCTCCAGTTCAACTATGTTGGAAGCAAGACTCATCAGGAGTGATCGCGTAATCTATACGCCAGCTCCAATAATCAGCAGGACGATCCTCCACCCCAAAACAACAAATACAGAAAAACAAAATAAAACTAGAAATCAAAAGAACAACAGCAGCAGCAGTCCCCTTTAATTTGTTGTATGGTAACAGCGTCCTTGCAGTGCGGCAGCAGATAAGCGATAGAAATACAACAATAATCGTCCAGAACGAAAAAGGGAGAATCCTGCGGCAAATACAAACAACAAAACACAATGCGTTACTAATAATTGCATATCGCCCACTAGAAGTCCCCATTTATAGCCACATGCAAAAAACTTACCAACAAGAATAAATGTGCTTTATAATCTGTTCACAGGCCAGGATTCACAGCATTCATATAACCAACTGCTAAACGAGGTACAGGGAACTGCACTTACTCAACCCACTCGCCAAATTGTCAAGCCCCCAGCGAAGCCAGGTAATCTATTTGCATCAAAACAGCTTCAACTCACCTGAAAGGGCAGTCATCAGATCCACTGAAGAAACCAAAGGAAACGTGCACATAAATGAAAAGACAAACTAGGATGCAACAAATGAATCGTTAATGCCACACAAACGATAATTAAATGGTTAGCGAACTGCTACGTGTGGTTAGAGCTAGAGCTCCGTCTAAGAGTTGTAAAAATTTTCGAATCTTGCGAAAAAATCTTCTTTGCTACTTCTAACAACTTCTTTAGATTCCAATCGGATTCCAATTGGATAAGTCTATTTGCTCACCTTACTCATTACTACGATTTTCGGACCGCTTAAACCAAACAAAACCCCTCAAACATACAAACAACACACACCAGCTATATTTGCTTATCCCATTACTAGACCTAGAACTATGGCTAATATCTCAGATGTCTCTCTACCTTTGAGTGCAGGTGAGGATTCGTTGGAGCTGGACACAGTGCGTCTGGAACTCGAGAAACTGCAGAAGCTCATTAAAGATCTTCTTGAGAGGCAGGCTCTACTAATAGAGCGAAGAACCATGCTGGAAAAATCCTATGTGGTAAGTCTGCGGCTTGAAGTCAGCGCTGATCATATAACCCCTATTCTGTCATCGCTACATTGGTTGCCCGTCAGATTTCGTATTACGTATAAGATACTACTGCTTGCATATAAAGCCTTAAATGGAATAGCCCCCAAGTATCTTTCAGACCTTCTAACTCGCTATAATCCATCCCGTACTCTTTGGTCTCAAAACTCTGGACTCCTGGTTGTTCCCAGAATTAATAAGTCCACGAAAGGCGGCAGAGCCTTCTCATATTTAGCTCCAACTYTGTGGAATAGTCTTCCAATTGCTGTCCAGGGCTCAGACACGCTCCTGCAGTTTAAATCTAGACTAAAAACACACCTCTTTAGTCTTGTATTTTCTTAATATATCAGAACACCTCACATTTCTATTACCACTTATAGAAGATTTGTTTCTATGCTTGAAAGATTATGAACAGCAGCTATGCTAATTATTGTCTGTTTTTTGTTGGGGTTGTTTTTAGTTTTAGATCTGCCTGTCTCTATGTGGATCCAGCTACTGATAGATCTTTAATTGACCTTGGCCCTTCATGGAGCTGTCAAGCACCGGTATGATCATCCCACTCAACAAATCATCTACAGCCTCAGCAGGGTCCTTTTCAATAAGGATAAAGATTAAATCTTTGCTCCTYAATCTATCTTTTTCTCATTGATCATTTACCTGGTTTCAAATTAATCATTACCCTCTCAATTTCATCTATAACCAGCCTACATTCCAACTTGTAACAGCAGATTGTTGCTAGAGCTGCTATCAGGACCCTTATACTTTTATCATCAAAGTTAATATTCTCCTGCCCTGTTTTTATTCCCCCATCAGGGTCTCACTCCTGTTAAATCTTTTTCAAAACTTTTGCTTTTCCAAACTACCACGAAAACAAATTAGTCCCATACTCTATTTAAGTCTTTATTGTAACGCCTACCGTATAACCTGTCTTAGTCATGGAAACTGACTGCAGCTTTAGCGTGCCAGAGGAGAACTGGCCATCCCTGTCAAGTCCGGGTTCTCACAAGGTTTTTTTCTCCACTTTTCATCCTCTTGAGTTTTGGTTCCTTGCCACTGTCGCCCTGTTGGCTTGCTTGCAGGGAGTCTGCTGACACTAGCTTAGATAATTTAACATAATTTKCTGTCTTAAATACTGTCTGGAATTTCTATATTTTATGTATAACTGCATATGTCATACACTCCATATAATATTTTATTTGTCTTTCCTGTATCTATCGCTTGATGCTTTTCACTGTCATTTGTACAGCTCCTTTGTAACAATGTACCATTGTAAAAAGCGCTTTATAAATAAACTTGAACTTGACTTTGAACAGTCTGTGTGACACCCACACATATTCTGAGTGTGTAAGGTCTTATGTTGTCTGCAACCTTAGACATCTTAAAAAAGGCAGATCTTCCCAGAGACCTATTGCTTTGATCATCTATGTTATAATAAACCTTTTGTTTGTTTTGAGGCTCACCTTTTGGGTACACATTTACCAGGCAGATATTATAGTAGTATGGAGTGCCCCAGGGCTCAGTGCTTGGGCCTTTACTGTTCACCCTGTACATGCTACCTCTGGGAGCAATAATTAGGAGTCATGGAGTTAATTTTCATTGTTTTGCTGATGATACCCAGCTGTATATTTCTTCAAGGCCGAATGAGACAAATAACCTCATCAAACTAACAATGTATAGTCAATATTAAAACCTGGATGACTAGCAACTTTCTACTACTTAATTCAGACAAAACAGAAGTTTTAATTATTGCACCAAAATCCACACAGAACAACCTAGAATACTGTTTTAGCCTTGATGGATGCTCTATAAAGCCTGCTACATCAGCTAAGAATCTGGGTGTCCTTTTTGATAGCATTTTGTCTTTTGAAAACCACATTTTCAATATCTGTAAAACGGCATTTTTAAAACTACGACACATGCTCTCTATGTCAAACACAGAAAATGTAATTCATGCATTCATGACATCAAGACTTGACTATTGCAATGCCTTATTAGGTGGCTGTCCTGCAGGTTTAATTCAAAAACTCCAAATAGTCCAAAATGCAGCAGCCAGATGTCACATTCTGCCTTGATTTTTTTTCTTTGCTGACCACTAGTGGTCGCTTTTGGGTTATGTTTGATTTTTGCCTCAAGTTAATTGTATTATTGGTGTTTCACCTGTGCGCCAATTAATCACTGGTTATTTAAGCAGCGCTGATCTTCTGATCGGCGCTTCGGTATTAGTTTATGCACTTACCTGTTCTATAGGAAAGCCTTGTCTATTCTCGCTGTTCCCGAGTTCCCATGTTTGTAGTTTTTTTTTTGTTTTCAAGTTACCTCTACTGGGTGGTTACCCTGTCGTTTTGTTTCCTGTTTTTCGAAGTGTTTTTTGTTTGCTACTTCGCCTGGAAAACTTTTGTTAAATAAATTGCCTTCTATCGCCAACTTTAAGCGTTTCGTCACTGGGTTCCTATATCCATCCTCTGTGGCATGGGCGTTAGAGCATTCACTTGACCCAGAGACCCGGGTTCAAGTCCCGCTCTGACACCAGAGTCCTTACCAGCACGTACCATTATGACCACATTAGCCCGGTTCTGTCAAGACTGCACTGGCTACCTATTAAATACCGTATAAATTCTAATATTCTGTTAATCACCTGAATGGTCTGACTCCTCAGTACCTAAGTGAGCTCCTCTCTTATTACAGTCCTTATTACAGGAAAACTCAGGCCAGCTGATAATACCAAAAATCTCAAAATCAAGTGCGGGTGGTAGATCTTTCTCATATTTGGTACCCAAACTCCAGAACAGTTTACCCAGTGTTGTTCGGGAGGCAGATACATTATTTAAAGTCAGTTTAAATTTAGACTGGAGACTCACCTCTTTAATCTAGCCTACACATAGTCCTATGGATTTATAATTCAAATCCCTTAAGGGGTTGTTAGTCTCCATTAATTAGGTAAACTAGAACTGGGGACACTTCCCATTAAAACAGATGTGCTGGCTCTCACTAAGTCTGTCTGTCTTTTATTTCCCCAAGGTCCTGTAGCCAGCTGTGTCCGGGCTGGATGGTGGCGGAGACAGGATTGGCCAAGCAGTGACAGATAAATGGAACTATGATGGACTTTAATAAATTTTACTATTAACATACCAACCCATAGATTAGCTTAATTCCATATTTGTTCCCTGCTCTGTCACAGCGGTGAGATGATATAGCTGCAATTGGTAACATTCTGCCGCCACCTCTGCTTGTAACATGTGTTTGACAAAATCGAACCCCATAGTTCTAAATCAATAAAATTTAAATCGCTACTACCAGCACTATGTTTATATCCAGCAAAGTTACAAATTGCAGATTTAATGGCCCTCCCAGCTAAACCTGTTTCTCCCAAGGTTTTTTTCTCCATCTATACATCACTGGAGTTTTGGTTCCTTGCCACTGTCGCCCTGTTGGCTTGCTTACTGGGAAACTGCTGACATATACTTGGCTTAGGATTCTCTAATCATTCAATCAATGTAATCATTCTCACATATTATATTACTTGTATGTATTTTGTTTTGTGTGTATTGCAAATCCTTCTTATTCTTGTCCAAAAATAATTGCACAAAATATTTGCAATAATACCATATATTGTGTAGAATGTAAGAATTTTTATTATTTCCAATTTGTTTATTGATTTATAAATTTATCTTAGAATTTTGTGTAATGCTGCTTTAAAGCAATGTAACATTGTAAAAAGTGCTATATAATAAAACTGAAATGAATTGAGAGCCATAGCATTTCCAGACCATGCTGAGGCCAAAGTCTGGATAATTGATGTGAACTAATCTAATGCGTGTTCAGTCGATTCTGGGCAGAGCCAGTAAATGAGTAGATTTACTTCTTTACTAGGCTTAAGATCAAGTCCTTTGCAATAACATTGCAAAAGCTGGACTTCCATGCCCAGTAGTTTTCAGGCTTATCCTGAGTCCACCTGTCAGAAGATCACGTTCAGCCAGGAGCTTTGCGAGTTCAAACACATCTGAGCAAGCAGTATGAGAATCATGGTGATGTGAGGGTGAAATAATGTTGTGTAGCATCAGTATGCATGTATCATGAGTATACATGGTATGGGAACTAAGGGGTGTTGCAGCATTTGTGAGGACATGAGGCTCTCTGGCAAGTCTTGAAAAGCATTAATCTGCACAAAGTTTTCAGGCTTTAGCAGATCACATTATGGAGCTAATGGCTTATGTTCTCTGTTATGTTATGTGCTGTTCTTCTACATATTTCTCAGTGTTTTGCAACGAATCATGTGAAGAATGAAGCTCTTTGCCTTCAGATAGATGTTCCATGTCCCCTATGTCCGCAGCCACCTCAAACACTGATGCCTCAGCCGCAGCAGCTTCTGCTTCTCTTTCTTGGTAGTGTGAATTCAGTGTAGTTTCACTCACTTTAAGTTGAGCTAGAACTTAAGCTTGTTTTACTCTCACTTCTTCTCTTTTTGTGCATATGTGGTTCCAGTCAGTGCTGCTTCTGCCTTTGCATGGACCTCCATGCAAAAGCTGCTGCAGACTTGTTGGAGTGTTTTGATTATCGTGAACACATTGATCTGCTTTTCAGACTATGTTTCTTTGTTGAAGACATTCTGAGGTGAATGCAGAACTTGAAATCCTATTCATCAATACAGCAGTAAATCAGTGTTATCATCTTTTTGCTATTCTGCCCTGATATAAGAGTTCCCCTTCTTTAACTACGCAGATAGTTGTCATTAAATTGACAGAGACAGAGACGTTGAATTGAAGCATGGATTTATTGCAACCACCACTTTAAATACAAAGTGAAACAGAGTGAATCTAAAAAAACATAGGAAAAGTTCTAAAAATGTGCATTAAAGAAATGTAACAGTTCGCTTAAGAAATAACTGCATATGTTTTACACAATAATAATGTAGATGCACGTAACACTGTACTGAAAATAATCTCTAAACACTCTGAATCTGTAAACACTCTAATAACGTCTCCAATACCAAACAAGATAGACATAAAGTACTTTACTACTTACAGACAAAGCTTCTTTAAAGAATTGCAAAGGAAAAGCACCACCCTGTGGCTCAAAAAGTAAGCTACACTGGAAACAGTACAGTGATGTACTATGAAATAAGCTTCAATAAAGTAAACAACAAAGAAAAATCTGATTTTTTAAGAAGTGCAGAATGATATGCCAGTGCTATCTTTAAATAATATTTATATCATACTCTTTCTGTTTGCTTGTGGTCGTAGCACTCATGTATAAGAAGCTTTTAAGCCTTCTGTAGCTGTTGTGACAGACATCTCATCTGTTATTTTTCTTTACTATGGGTATACACAATGATTTTAAGTAATAGTTTCGTTTATCTTATTTTTCATTGTTTATTGCATAACGCAGTAAGCCCACCTTGAAAATCAGCAGTCTAAAACATCAATGACTCAAATACAATTTAAAATATATTAATGCATTTACACCACACAATATAGCCACAACACGAGTGTTATTAATTGTAAAGGTAGCATAAGCACAAAAAATAGTGGTATCACTTTGTGTCCAAATAAGGTTGAATTTGTTAACATTAATTAATACAATAATTAACATGAAGTAACAATGAACAAAACTTCTACAGTGTTTAGTAATCTTAGTAAATGTTTGACATTTAATTTTTTTAAATCCAAAGATGTATTTGTTAACATTAGTTAACGTACAATGAACTTCCAATCAGACTTTGTACACCATGTTTCAACTTTCAGCTCACCATTGTGTCCTGGGTTTGCACAATTTGGTTGCACAAACAGGTTGCTTTAAACAATTTGAGTGTCATGTTTACTATATACAATTTCCACTGTGATTTAATTTTATTTGTGCCATTAAATGTGGAAACTGTTTTACTTTCAACCAATGATGTTTTTGCTAAATACTCTGACTTTAAATTTAAGACAGTTTTGATTCTGTATACTTTCAAAGAGTAAGTATAATTTGACTGTACTTAAAATACCTCATCGCATTTGTTATGGTGGTCAAATAGAAAACGACTATATTTGCAACTCTATTTAACATGCTTTAAATGGTCAGGAAGCTGCTTTATATTTGCATACTGATGACACCTTAGTGGCTGATGGCAGTAAACAGACATGGCTTTGACTCTGGCTGTGAAAGGCTGTTGTTTGTGGCATCATGAAAAGCCTGGAGTGCATTCAAAGGTGTTTACTGCAAGTGTTCACTCAAAAAGTGATGTCATTAACATTTCACAGCAATGTGCTTTTAGCAGCTCATCGACTGAAATGCATTTTTACACATCTGTCTGTATGTAAGGCATGCTGTGTTTTTCTTTGTGATTTAAGTGTGTCATTTCTGCTGAAACAAGTGTGTTTCAAAAACGCTGCTCTTTGAAGCTCTGACAAATGGCAGGCAACTGGTCAGTTAGTGTCAAGTCTGGTTTCCATGTTGATTTGGCACTTCCTGTCTCTGTCTGTTGCCAAGAAGAATTGAATAGGCTGGATTTCACTTGTGAAACAATGTCCCATTTATGGCTGTCTATGAACCTAAGATCTTGTGTGTAGACTAAAAACACTTCAGAATTACATGACATTATATATTTTAAGTACATTATAAGTAAGTAGGAGAGAGTGTTTTTGAATATGGAATATACAGAATCATTAATGATTAAATTACTGAATTTAACATTTCAATTTGTTTTTTTAATTATTTTATATTGTTTATTTATGAAACATTTTCAGAAATAGGTGTTATAATATATTTTTTATTTATAACGTTATTCATATTTATAATGTTTTATTTATAATGCCTAATGTTTTATGCATTAAACAAGATTAGACAAACTTTTGCCAATGTTTTTTTTCTGTTGTCTTTACACCTAAACTCAGTCATTTGTCTTTTAGATTTACCTGACAAACAAAAAAAAACTTAGTTTGTGCTATTTTGCTTCTTAGATAAATGTATCTTCTTTTAAGGATGTTTTGTGTTTTTGTACTGAAAAACAAGACAAAAATATTATTAGGAAAATTATTTTTTGCAATGGACACAGTCCAAATGCATTTGCTTAATTTGGTAGTCAGGATAATTTTTTAATGATGTAATTGAAAGAAACTGGTCAAGTATTGACTTTTATCTTCACCCATAGCAGAATGTGGCTTGGCTCTTACCCTTCGCTGCATCTTCTGTTTGCTTGAAGAAGAAATATACAATTGAGGGAAGTAGCTTCCAGATTGCTTCCTTCCCCTGAAAAGCCCTTGATGGCCATAGGGCAGGAATATTCATTCTCCCTATACAGAGATAGTCTTTGTTAGAGTCTCCTGGTCATTTAACAGTTGTCACATCATTGATTCCTCCTCTCATTGAGTATTCTCACCGGTAGTCTCAAGATACGTTGTCTGCTATCTGAATTTACTTTAAGACTAGGCTGCCATCCAGCATGTAACTGACTGGTTGATTGTGTGAATGAGAGCCATAGAGTGCTGCCAGATTTCAAGATCTCTGTAAGCATCACAGGTTGAAGATTTTTTTAAATTCAATGTTATGTAATCATATGTGACGATATGAAACTGAGAGTGATGTGCTGCAATGTGAGTGTGTTCTTGCTTGTCTTCTGCTTTACATTCTGGAGACAAGAAAAGGAAGATCCCATTGCAGTTTTCTGTTCTGTGTGTATTGATATTTCTATCCTACATAAACCATTATAGTTACCTTTTAAAACAAACATAATTTAAATAAAACGTTTTGGATGACATCCTTGATAGCCCTAGTGCATTATATAGGAAATAGGCACAATTTCAAACACATCAATGACAAATCTTTTGTGCAGAAAACAAGAGGCACACTGACTGTTATCAGGTCAGAGTTTTATTTATACAGAACTAAAGTCCTAAACCTAAATAAAATTTGAACATGTCAGCTGGTCTGCAAGCATTTCAAAAAGAAATCAGAATATGTAGAATCTCAGTCCCTTAAAACTGTTTGATAAATGATGAGCAACACACTTTTCCTTTATGTAAATGATAATGCTTACACTTTTAAAACAGGCAACACACTGTTTAAATACACTGCTCAAAAAAATAAAGGGAACACTAAAATAACACATCCTAGATCTGAATGAATAAAATATTCTTATTAAATACTTTGTTCTTTAAATGTGCTGACAACAAAATCACACAAAAAATTATTAATGGAAATCAAATTTATAAACCCATGGAGGTCTGGATTTGGAGTCACACTCAAAATTGGGGGTGTCTTGCCTATAATTTCCACCTGTTGTCTATTCCATTTGCACAACAGCATGTGAAATTAATGGTCAATCAGTGTTGCTTCCAGTGGGCAGTTTGATTTCACAGAAGTGTGATTGACTTGGAGTTACATTGTGTTATTTAAGTGTTCCTATATTTGTTTTGAGCAGTGTACAAATCGGAGTATTCTGTAAATGTATTAAAGCACAAATTATTAACAGTAGCATTGTAAGTAACAAACTAATTATAAAACAAGTAACCTGCATACTTAGAAAACATGGATTGGTCCTGGTGACAGTTTTTACATTATTTTTGATAGTTAGTCTTTTGAAACTGGTAAAAAGTTTATGGATGAGTGGTTTTAAAGGTAACGACTTTGGTAAAATATTTTTCTGTTAATTTCGTTCTGTTTGTTAGTTTCGTTTGTTTCTGTGGTGTTGTGGCTTAATCTGGTCTTTAGCTGAATAAACCTAAACCTAAAGTCAGTAATCATGTATGTGTTTTTCCTGTGGTTCATGTTCATGTTCTGCCTAAAATTAAGAACAATGAGTGGGTTATTGCCATTGACGGTTATGCCACACTACCCACTTTCATCATTTATAAAAGAGAAATCTTTTATAGAGCTGGCACACCTCAAGGGGTGGAGCAAGCATGGGAAGGGAAGCTATCAGAGGCTCTCATCTATTGGTGGTTTCATATCAGTCAGGATAAATTGTGTAGGAAATTTTATTGTGTCTGTATTTTCCTTTGAACTTGTATTTAGTCTGTCAACACTCGATAACTGAGCCAAGTCACAGTCATAATATTTGTCACTCTATGAATATGTAAGAGTGGTTTCACTACAGTGTTCAAGCTATAGGAATGTCGAAAAGACTAGAAAAATGTTAACAACAAAATGGTATAAAACTGTACTTTCTGTCTATTTCCACCCTTCTTCTGCTTATACCAACAATGGAAATAAACACAGTTACAATAATGTTGGAGAGTGTTGCTATAATAACTATATCGTATTGCATTAGGTAGCTTTTATTTATTAAAAAAGAATCAAAATTAGTTGGGACAGTTTATATGTGAAAGTATTTATTAACATTGTCTGAGGTTACACATGAAATGGTTACAATGTAGATACATGAAATGGTAAACAATGTACATAATGAACCCTAACCAATGTATGTGAGGAATGTTACCTTATAACTTAAAGAATGGAAGATATAGTCCTTTACGTTTACTGTGATCAGAAAATTCTGGCCAGTTGATAATACCCAGAATTTCAAAACCTAGCAAAGGTGGTAGATCTTTTTCATATTTGTCCCAAACTCTGGAACAGCCTACCCGTGTTATCCGGGAGGCAGATACACTATGTCAGTTTAAATCTAGATTGAAGACTCACCTCCTTAATCAAGCCTTAAAGGGATTGTTAGGCTGCATTAATTAGGTAAATCAGAACCGGGGACACTTCCCATTAGAACAGATGTGCTGGCCCTCACTAAGTCTGTCTGTCTGTCTGTCTTTAATTTCCCCAAGGTCCTGTAGTCAGTTGGATCTGGACTTTGATGGGGCCGGATGGTGGGATGGGCGAGACTGAGACAGATCACTGAGAATATGATTGACGTAATTCAATTTCCTATTAACATACCTACCTCTAGCCTAGTTAAATTCTAAATTTTGTTCCCTGCCTTGTTACAGCAGTGCAATGTTATAACTGCAATTAACATTATGCTTCTGCCGCCATCTCTGTTTGAAACATTTCTCAGTGCTTTACATATTGTCACAAAGTCAGAAACAACCAGTGGCGGTCGGTCAATAGGAAGTTAGCCTCCTTTAACATGTAAACAATAAGTTAAATATATCGCAAATATTAACAAAATAAAATAATTTAATCATAGTATTTTACAGTTAGTCATATTATCATTTATTGAAAATAAAAAAAATCGAAACTTTATTTCTTTCATATGTGTTTGCGGGGACTAATGAGTGTCTATGTAGGTACATGAACTTTTAAAAAGCATGTGATTTGAGGCTAAGCTCTAATTGTCTTATTTAAAATTGTCCTTGGGGCGCAGCGCTTCACCCTCCCCTTTTGTTGTTAGAGTGAATCAATATGTTTTTATATGTTTGGCCTCATGTGATTGGACCGTTCTTAACAGCCCTCCGAACGAGCTCAGCAGCTGCGTGTCAGTTGACTGACAGGTACTGATGAATGTATATATACACTCTCCATATATACATAATTGGAGTTTTGGTTCCTTGCCACTGTTGCCCTGTTAGCTTGCATACTGGGAGACTAACTGAAATTTAATTACAGTCCTAAAGACTCTACTGTTTTATTTCTTTGTCTCTAATTCTTTTTTATTCTCTTACATTGTGTAATGTTCAGGTATTTTTATTGTGTATAATTTGTGTACACAATAAAAAAATGTATGTATTTTTTATGTATTGTGTGTATTTTATGGTATTTTTGCAAAATATACCTGTCCCATAAAATGGTATTTGTGTGTTATATTTTATATGTGCCATCCCCATCTTTATCTTGCCTAATATGACACCTATCATGTTAACTGATTACATGTTGCATAGTTTCGGAATAAATACTGTCGGCAGTCTAAATACCTCATAGACCACTGAGAGAGGTACAAGCCTTCGCACATAATGCCAGGTATTTTTAATGCACATCCATTTATTCAAATGGTCCAAATGGACCGCTTTGGATAAAAGCATCTGCCAAATGAATAAATGTAAATGTACATCTTGCACGTATTATGTGTTGAACATGTTCGATAATTTTTCTGTTTTCTGTGTTTTTTTATATATCTCAGTATTATGTGTAAAGCTGCTTTGAAGCAATAGTAAAAAGCTCTATATAAATAAAATTGAATTGAAGGTGTACATATAGCACATGGTGCATAGTATAGCAAGTGTAAAATAATTTGGGATGCAACTGCAAAGTACTTAACAGATAAAACAATTTTATGTAATGCTGTTTTTGTTTGTTTTTTAATTCTTTCTTAAAAACCTTTTGTGACCTTTGCACAAAATTATGGTTCTTTTTTCTGTCAGGATTATGCAGCAAAGCCTCTTGCACATTTCACCATTAACATGTCCACAAAAGTGAAACTTCAAATAATTGTTTTGAATTACTGTACACAAACACACCCACTGAACTTCCTCTTGTCAACCATTTATCAAATGTCTGTTGATATGAGGAACAGGCATGTTTATATCTGTTAACCTAATGAAATACCTAAAGTGTGAGATCAGAGCTTCAGGTTAGGAGCAGGGCCCAGGCTTATGAAATTTCAGGGCATATCTCCTTCCTAAGAATTGCTTCTTGCCAGATTGCTGGGTTTCAGCTCTGCTCATGTCATGATTTATGGTCTGAAAGCTCATTTGGCCTCATCATTTTAAACAAACACATGAAGCGAAAGTGATGTTCCTTTTTCAGCAAGCTGGAATATGTCCATATATCCCAACATAATCTGTGTTCCTGACTTCAGAGGACAGATAAGAAAGTGCTTAGGGATAGGGTCAAAGTTGTAATTACATCAATACAATTTAAATATAAATACATTTTAACAACATGTTAGTATGCAGTATTTACACTTTATACACTAAGTAAGTACATTGTAGTTAAAGACACATAATATGAAGTGGGACCAAACTGGGTAAGCATGTGTAAGGGTAAGGAAACTTTTGGGATTTTTTTACCATATTGAAAAATGTTTGACAAACCAAACTGCTCCAACATAAAAAAGACATTTGGCACATTATATGTGGAAATACTGTGTTCTTGGGTTTACTAAGTTCAGCCACGCTCTTATGTCATAACGCCTCGATCATAAGAAGATACACACTGGCTTTAAGCTATTTTTAGCCTGGGAATGTCTCCGGTTATAATTAAGAGACCCATGAACCTTACTGGAGTTTAATCTAAAAAACAGATAGACTGTAATGAGAGCAATATCAAAAACTTCATTGCCTCTGCATGCACAACACTTCCATCCATTGTGTCCTAATGTATTGCCTGGAATAAAACAGGGCTGTCTTGGGCTGTTTAAGTAATACAGGCTTCCAGGAACTAAACATCCATTATTAAAAACTACAGTGGTTTACTCATAGTTTATAATGCCAGACAGTTGCTCCCTGGGGAGGGTCTGCTATTTGTTTTTGTTGGCTTTCAAATTAAGCATCCTCTTTGGCAGGGTGTCAGAAGGTGCGGTCTTGTATTTCTTAAATGATAAGAAATCATATCTTCATATCACAGCTACAATATAAAGTGTTTTCATATCATAGCTGCACTTTAGGCAGCTACGAAATAAAAACATTTTATAAAAAACTTTTATTAAAACATTTTCAGAAACATTTTTCATGACTATTACATTTAATTGTCTGATATTGGTGATATTTAAGATCAATTTACCCTGGAGCTCACTCAGTTTTTTTTCCTGCATAATGTTGTTTGCATCACTTAATCACATCCTGCAATGGGTGGTCTTAAAGCTGGGTTGATTCTCTTCTGGTCTGAACTAAACTAAGCTCATTCTTTGGATAAAGATATTTTTGGAGATTCTGCAAAGATACTTTTCTTGGTTGTCTTCGGATTACAATGTTGGCATACAGTGAATGTAATGACCTTGTCTCAGTGGTGCCACTATTGTGTTATTTGTTTATAAACTTTTATTGTGAAACCAAAAAAAATATCCAACTGTCAGATTATTTGGTCACACCTCTTCCTGAGTAAATCAGAATTCTCACCATGTACTCAACAGCAGATGTCAGATTTTGTTCACATAAAACATTCCCAAAGATTTCTTTGTTTTCCAAGAGTTTAAAGAACACAGTGTCTCTTGTATTGCTAAATAATATGGAAAACAATTGACTCATGCAGGAAGTCAAAATATAAGGTCCAGAGGTCAAGGTCCCAGATTCCAACAAAGATCCACTGGAATGCTGTGATAGTTCTCAAATACTAGTTACTAGTAGTTTCTGTACAGAGAGCAGATGTTCACAGATAAGAACACTTGAAGGTTACACATGTGACCTGACTCTGACTCAACCCTTTTGATGTATGGCCAAGTTATAACTTGTGCAGCTAATTTAATCTTAGCATAAAGATAATGGTAACTTTCTACAAGACATCTGGGTTATGAATAAGATTGAATACCTGCTTTCTTCTACACAATATGTTTGTCTTAGATTGATGCCATTTAGTCTACATGCTCTGAAACATGTTGAAGCCATGATATAACAATCTGTGAGAATCCGTGAGTTTTATTTGCAGAGATGAGAACCTGCTCTAGTGCAAGCACTCCTGGGAAA
Organism: Ambastaia sidthimunki; assembly: GCA_036877625.1. NCBI lineage: Eukaryota > Metazoa > Chordata > Actinopteri > Cypriniformes > Botiidae > Ambastaia > Ambastaia sidthimunki. Next base: position 19,120 of record JAZGTK010005723.1, read on the forward strand.
TGATCATGCTGAGAGACGGAGATATAAATTCACATGTGAGGACAAACAATGAGACACAATTAGCAGCTGCCACCTCCAGCTGCCAATGGCCAGTGCCAGATGTGGCACACAGCATTTAAAAACTCTAGGAAATTATTATTTTATGGATATTGTGGCATGATGTTGCATCCATTTCCACTGTTGCATTGCTGTTTTAGTTGCAACAAAATTTGGTTATGATTTTATTATTTCCTCAAAGCCGAGTACTACAAAACAAACACCAAAAACAGACTCTGATTACAATGTTGCAACAACATGAGTATTGGTTTGAAAACCCAAGACACAACTATCAATACCTGCTTTTTTTCATCAAGCACAGATACATCAAAAGATAAGAAAGTGGTTATGAATGGCAATGATTCATGTTTTTTTATACAATTAAGATTTTCCTGTGCACAGATGATGGCAAATGATGCAGCAATAAGAGCTCACATGGAGAGTTAAAAATAAATTACATAATTTGCAATCACTTTTATATATTCCTCAACACTTGTTCTTTTGAATGCACCTAGATCATTATCATAACTGCTTGACACAGCATAGTCACAATGATTTATGATACGTACAACAAAAGAGGGGCCTTGACTTTTATTTTACAATCATGGTATGAAATGTACACAGCATACTTCTCTTAATGTTGTTAAATTGACATTTAAAAACTGCAAAAGTTCAAGTAAAAAAAAACTTTTTATTAACCAAGTGTCACAATTGTTGCATGTCTCATTTTTCACAGTTTCAGTTCCCAAACCTTCTGATACCCGTTGATAAACCAGCTACTGATACCAGGACATTCCCAACCCTGATTTGTTAAGAGTCATAGTAACAGACGTCAGTGCTTGCTAGGAATGTTCCTCCTGCAGAAATAACTCTACTGAAGGGAGACAGAAGCAAAGAGACTCATTATCTCACTTCATTTTATAGTTTGTTCTTTTACACACTCAGTGTCATGCCCCAAGAACATGATGTAATGCTGATTGACCTGGGTCACAAGAGTCTATGATGGAAATGAAAGCTTTCAGTCCAGTAGTGAAACTCTCAACCATAACACTGATAACTCTAGTATTTGAATTTGTCTAATTATTGTGGTAGTCAGCTCTGTATTCTAGCACCCATGAATATACACTTTAGGTTTAAATGCATTTTCTATTTTACATTTGTATAATAATTTGCTCAATACTTGTGACTATGATCATTTTAACATTTAATAATTGTTTTGATCCTATTTTTACAATCATTCTTAAAGCCTTCTGTCTGCCACCATTTGCTTTGCCAGTGTTAGGGAACGACTCAGACAATTGCAGGTTAGTAATACACAAATTTATGGCAAATGTGCATTATATTTACTGAATAGGAGATCGTGGAGTGACGGAGCAGGAGAGGAGATGGAACAGGTGAGTTGCAGATAAAACTTGAACCACTTAGGAAACAGGAATGAGAGTAATCCAAAAGGCTTGTAGTAATTGCGTAGCGATCTTGAGTCCTTAGCTCACAGCGAGACCAGACGATGAATGCAGGTGATGTGTGTGTTTAAATAGTGAATTGGAGTGATGACGTGCAGGTGGGGATCATTAGTAATCAGGAGAGTGAGTGCTGTGGTGGAGAGGTGAGAGAGCCTGGTTCTTCCGTGACAGTCGGAGCAGGAAAGGGTCCACTTACTAAGTCCAGTTCATGCTCTTCAGGTTGGTCCACGCCACAGACATTTATCAGGTTTTATAGTTTGGAGGTCCATGCTACTCTAGGCTCGCATATCCCTGAATCCGCATCCCGAGGTCATATCTGGGACCTCTCCAGTGTTATTCACACATTCAGTGGCATTTACATTCCCATTAGCATTATGAAACGCAGCATTAAGTGTAGCTTTAGATATGGAATGTCTCAGGTTACTTGACTTCAACCCTGTTCCCTAAAAAAGCGGAAACATGATGCTGTGTCTCATTGCTGCACTGTGGGCATGTCTAGATGTCTCTTCAGAAAAAGTTATAACCTGAAGACAAGTTTCTTCATGTGAGTTCATAGCCTCTGCAGACGTGCATTCTAATGACATCACCACCAAAGGTTATTTAAGCCAAGTTCTCTCACACGTCTCACAACCGGTTAAACAAAGAACATTCTCATTAGCACCGTACCCATTATGAGCATTATGACCCAGCATTATGAAACACAACACCTTGTTCCCACTCTTTCAGGGAACAGGGTTACAGTGTAGTAACCCAAGACATGCTCTGTGTTATGTTAGTATTTGTTTTGCTGAAGTGTTACTCTTAACAGATGAAAGATTAGGTATTTACAGAGTTTCTTGTTAAAACAACAAAAAACAAAAAAAAACAATAAGCGTCAGGAAGTAATGTTCCAGCAAATTGCCACTTGTTAGGGAAAGCAGTTATCCCTGTAAACCATGGCTCCTCACACATTACCTCAATTCTGACCTGGGATCACAGCTAAATTACAGAGGTAAACTCATTGTCGAGATCATACTTTAGATTTAATACTGTTCTGTGCTGTAAATGTTATGACATTAATATTCTGCAGCAGTGCGAAGACATTTTAGCTTATCATCTAGTGTCCTGTTAAGTACATTAACATAAGGTTGCAAAATCAGCTCCTTGCTACAAATATGGTATTTTAATGTTGACAGTTGTACAGCAGTGATGATTTTATAATTTTCTTAAATAAAAAAAATAGATAGTGTCTGAGAATAAAACATAAACATGCAATTGCCTGCTACACAATTACACCAGACAATTATCATAGTTTGCCCAAGGA
>JAZGTK010005724.1:0-14722 GCA_036877625.1 Ambastaia sidthimunki
ATGCCTTCAGTGTGAATCTACAATTTTCATAGTCATGAAAATAAAGAAAACTCTTTGAATGAGAAGGTGTGTCCAAACTTTTGGTCTGTACTGTATATAAATACATATATTGTATTGTTATATGTATCAGGACAACAGGACAAGTCATCACTAACAATGACTGACAGTACTGTGCTTTAAATATATATATATATATATATATATATATATATATATCCAAATTTGAGATTTTCTGATCATGTCACAGATCCAGATCAAAGATTGGTGTGTCACAACTTTTTCACATCAAGATATTGCCAGAACACAGAAACTATCTCAGGTTTGTTTCGGGGGTGAAGCATTCCAGTATCAAGTACGTTTTGGCGCTGGCCTGTCACCTGTCAAAATCTTTCTTTTTCTGCCATAGTGGCTGCAATAGAAGCAATGCAGTCACCAAGCACCATTTGTTTTATTGGATTACTGATGCTATTGCTTAGGTCTACGAGGTGTGTGGTATAACTTCACCACTAGGAGTGTAGCATCATTAAAGGTCTTGGCCAAGGGTGCATCTTTGAATAATGTTTGCAAGCTGGCCCTCTCTGTATACAGTCATAAAAGTTTATAGTTTAGATTTGATCTAAACTTCAGGTGCTCAAGTCCTCCTGGGTTGAAGGTCTGGTTGTCTGTTCTTACATTTGAGTTTTATACCCCCTGTAAAGCAGGCACATTCTTTAGTGGGAATTTAGTTCCCCATAGCATCAGCTTTCTGATTAATGAATAAACCTTTCACCTGCTTCTGTGATCTGCATTTTCAGAGCATCTGGGACAGTATATACGGCTATTGACATTGCCACAGGACAAGAGGTGAGCCAGTTTATTTATCAATTTGATTAAAGTATCAACATTTTAAGTTTTGGCATGTCTGCATTACAGTCACTAGTTACACATAGTATAGATGAAATGTGGCTATTACAATGAGTTCCCTGCATTAAAACTGAATTGATCCTGAATTGAATCTAATCCCTCCCCCTTTGATGTTCAGGTGGCCATCAAACAGATGAACCTGCAGCAGCAGCCAAAAAAAGAACTCATTATTAATGAGATTCTCGTGATGAGGGAAAACAAAAACTCCAACATAGTGAATTACCTGGACAGGTACAGCCTTCAACCTTAAAAGCTGAAGTATGAAATTTCTGCACCTCTAGTGTCACAAGACAGAATTGCAAAATAATAAATTATAATAGATAGACATGTCCTAAGCATTTTTCTGTCTGCCAGTGGTCATCCTAACAGATGGTCAGCCTGTGCCAGACACATGTCATTGGTTAAACTATTGGGTATGTCTGTCAGGTCGGGTCACTCAAACAAACAAACAGAGCAATATTTTGATAATGACAAAGCCACAATGTTTACAACTTTTGTGTAATTCTGCTTATGAATAGCATACTTACAGTTATCTCTGCATAATAAACCAGGATATGAGAAAGCATTTTTAAATTGAAAAAAAAAAACATACTTCAGCTAAGTACATACTCCATACTAAATACAAAAAAGTGTTTAGTTCTAAAAATTAATATTTCAGACATATAACATTTGTATGTTACAATTAAGTCAAATAATAAAAGCTCTAAATTAATACATGTCATAATTACAATTAATTCAAATGTCATAAAAAAATCCCTTAAGCAATAAAAGCTGTAAGCCCTAAACCAAAGCACTAAATTGACATGCAAATATATGTAACTTATTGTTTTCATGTTACTCTCACAGTTATCTTGTAGGAGATGAGCTCTGGGTGGTGATGGAATATTTGGCTGGTGGTTCACTTACTGATGTAGTAACCGAGACATGCATGGATGAAGGACAGATTGCTGCAGTGTGCAGAGAGGTAACGTATATGAAACAGACACACACAAATCACTTTACATACAAACATATATACATTATCCATTCACGCACACACATTCATATTCTGACTCTTTTCGCATGTGTGTGTTTTATAGTGTCTGCAGGCTTTAGACTTTCTTCATTCTAATCAGGTGATTCACAGAGATATTAAGAGTGACAACATCTTGCTAGGCATGGACGGATCAGTGAAACTCAGTGAGTTACACAAAGCCAGGACTTTACAGTTACATTAAAGAGAAGGACTTTCATTAAACACCTTTGTCTGTTTATTATTATTATTATAACTTTATGTATGTAATTATTAGTAGTTCTTGTTAAAGCAAGCATCAATAAGTAATATTCATACCCTTATTATTAAACGTTGGTGCTCCTACCAGTTTTTTTGCTGAGTACATGATCAAGACTTAAGGCTTGTTGAGAAGAGTTGTGCTATTACTTTTCATAAGTAATTAGAACATTTACCTGGCAGATGAAAGAAAGGGGGGGGACTTCTAGACTTGCATTAAAATCTTATCTTGGGCCAGTAATAATCAACTTTGCAACCACCCAGAACACCAAAGCATCATGGTGGCGAGTTATGCACAAGAAACACCACTTAGATTTTGAGAAATATAAAAAAAATACTTTCTTGTTATACAGCATAGACCACCATCATTAACCCACTTAACTCTCTCTCTATTCCTCCCTGTAGCGGATTTTGGTTTCTGTGCTCAGATCACCCCAGAGCAAAACAAACGTAGCACCATGGTAGGCACACCCTACTGGATGGCCCCAGAAGTTGTGACTCGGAAAGCCTATGGTCCCAAAGTGGACATCTGGTCCTTGGGTATCATGGCTATTGAGATGGTAGAAGGAGAACCACCATACTTAAATGAGAACCCACTCAGGGTAGGAATCATTAAAACTTCATTATATTCATCAAACTTAAACTCACAATATGCTAATAAATGCTGTAAAATTCTACAAAAATATGTGCTAATTAATTGTCGATGACAACACTAGTGATATGCTCTTGGAAGCCCCAACCTCCTCTGATTTTTATAAAAAAAGGGCCAATGAAAATTGATGAGTGGAATTTACGTGCCAGTCTCTGTCCCGGTTATTCAGGTAAATGAAGAAGCTGGCATGAATCTTTCACTCAGATACTTTACTCCCCTCATGGAGCGCCCTATTCCCCAGTGGGCATGTCAAGTCCTGTGATTGGTAGGCCAAAATAGCCTCCACAATCCATGTCTGTTTGGAGACAGTCTTTCCCTTCTGCTGACCTCCAAAGCAGACACAAGGCTGTTTAAAGCGTTTAAATTGTTAGGGCAGTTGTGGCCTACTGGTTAGTGAGTCGGGTTTGTAATCAGAAGGTTGCTGTTTCGATTCCAGTGCCGGCAGGTAGCAACTGAAGTGCCCTTGAGCAAGGCACCTAACCCCGATTGCTCCTCGGGCGCTGCAGTGATAGCTGCCCACTGCTCCGGGTGTGTGTGTTCACTCCTCACCAGTTACAGGTTAAATGTAGAGGTCACATTTCGGGTATATCTGACTAAACATGTCACTTTCACTTAAAGCTCTCAGTGCATTCCAGATATAATAATATAGGGCGTAAACTAGGGCATAACGCACTAGACAGAGCATGGACAAGGCTGGGTCTCCCAGCGAGGAGCACTTGCAAGTTCACCACCTGGTCCGGAAAGCGGTGGTGGGGTGGGGTGGGGTGTGTGGGGTGACACATAACCTGATCAATGTCTCAATGTAGTGTGAGAATACCCAGACCTCACAGAGAGTGCCTATAGATGTCCCACCCGCTTGACAGATGTAAGCAATAAAAGCAATCAAAGTCTTAAGCAATAAAACGCAGAGATTGACCTCTCCCAAGGTTTAAAATGGGGCTCCTTGCAGTGCGTACAGCTGCCTTGTTGAAAAGCCCTTTAGCCTGACTGATTGTGTCTATTACCACCAGTGACAGACCCCTTAAGTCTTCCCCATCCTGTGCATGACACAGATGTGGAGGTTCCAGAGGACTGGCCTCGGTTGCCAGAGTGTGCTCTGTCCACTGAGTGAGAAGGTCCTGGCTCCTGAGAATGTGCCAGGATGAAGCAGCCATCAGGAACATTAGCTCCAAAAACCAGGTCTGGTTGGGCCAGTATGGGGCCACCATAAGCACCTGGTGCTGCTTCTCCCTGACCTTGCACAGAACTCGTGCAAGGAGGCTCACTGGGGCAAACGCATATTTGTGTAGGTGTTGTGGCCAGCTGTGAGTCAGGGCATTCGTGTTGAGGGCAGCCTTATTCAGAGAGTACCAAAAGCTGCAGTGGGTGGTCTTGTTGGAGGCAAGAAGGTCTGCCTGGGTTAGTCTACCTCCAAAATCAGCTGTACTACATGGGGATGGAGTCTCCACTCTTTACGAATTTCAAATTCAAATTTTAAATTTTCAAATTTCCATAAAGAGTACGACATGCAGTGAAATGCTTTTGATGACTGTCCAATATCAATTAAAGATAAAGAATTAAGATAAATAAAATAAAAGTAAAATAAAATGAGATAGTTATAAAAATAAGAGTAAGGTAGTTGAGGGGTGTAAGTGTATGTATGTGAATGGGAGTCACTAAAGTGTTAATATGCAGAATAAGTGTTTAATAAGTTTTTAAAGTGGCTCTGTGCCAGTCCAGTGTTGAATGTGCAAATGTGCAAAATGTGTGTGTGAGATGGAAAAACAGAGAGAAAGTCCATGTATTATGTTCTCATGGTTCAAACTGTGACCTGCTTTGACAGTGCATCCGCTACACAGTTCAGGTGGGAATATGAGTTGCCCGCAGGCACTGCTCACTCCAAAGGAATAGACGATGGGCAAGCTGTGACATGCAGCAAGACCTCACACCATCATGGCAGTTGATGTAGGCCACGGTGGCTGTGACCTCCACAGGCAAAGCAGGACTGTTAGCGGCTACAAGCAATTTATATGGCAACAAAAGTGGTGACCTTTCCAGATCCCTACAGAACACTGTATGCCAGTAGCACACAACACCCTAGCCTGTGTTTGACGCATTTGTTGTCTGTTGCCCATAGAAATGCCAGGTTGGACCAAGGTGCTGAAAGTGCGGTGCCATGCAAGTGGTTATGAGCACCTGACATGTCTCACAGTGGCAGGCTTCCCTTTGGAACTGGTCCGGAAACCAGTGCTGAAGTGTTTTAATATGCATCATCATTTTGCATTTATTCATTTGGCAGACGCTTTTATCCAAAGCTTACAGTGAATTCAAGGTATATATTTTTATCAGTACTTGTGTTCCCAGGGATTGAACCCACAACCTTTGCGCTGCTAACGCAGTGCTCTACCAGTTGAGCTACAGGAACAATACTGACATGACAGCTGATGCCATATGTCTCATCCCTTGAAAGCAAACCGCAGGAACAGTCTGTGTCAAGGGAGGACAACACATGAAAGTATGCGTCCTTCAGGTCTGTTGACGCAAACCAGCCCTGGTTGTGTATGGATGAAATAATATGCTTATAATATATATTATATGAAGTGCCCGATAACTCAAGTTACGCAGATCCAGACTTGGACACAGTCCCCCTCCTTTTATGGGCATGATGGAGTAAAAGCTGTTAAAGCCCTTATTCATCTCGGCCAATGCTCCAAAAAAAAATTGTTAGGAGTACCAAAGGGATGATCTGCTTCACTTTGTCGAAGACGGACAGCACACAGCTTTTCTCTTGGTTGGCTGGTGTTGGCCTAGACATTGTCGCCGGGTCGGTCGTACCCTTGTGCAGGTCATTCAGGGCTTTAGCCTGAAGAATCTGCAAGATTGCCATAACATGCAGGACAGAGGTGGCTTGTCCCACAGCAGCATAAACCCTCACAACTAGAGACGAGGTAAACTTACAGCCGCAGGAGGGGAGCCTACTTGGGTTGCCCCAGGTAGCATGCAAATTCCACTTGTCAATTTTTCTGGCTTTTTTATAAAGATCAGAGGCCACTGGGGCTCTCAAGCGAACCCCTAGTTTCATCATCGACAAAACATCGAGTGGTTGACAAAACGGGAACCTGTTCTGTGTGAAAAGAATTGTGTGTAGTCAGGTGTTTTATATACTGGTTTGCTGCATTGTGTCCTCCACTGGTATCCATTTTGCACTGTATTAATGTTTTCACTTTTTGCTAGGCACTATATTTAATTGCAACCAATGGCACTCCGGAATTACAAAATCCAGAGCGGCTATCCTCAGTGTTCAGAGACTTTCTAAACCACTGTCTTGAAATGGATGTGGACCGGAGAGGATCAGCAAAAGAATTGCTCCAGGTAACAAACATATGTATAAGTGTTGACCCTAGCCAAACACTGACCCCTGTGACAGCTACCACATATGAAAAGAATCCTTAAGTGACTAATTAGGGCCCAATAGGCAGAAATTGGACAGCAATGTTTTGCTGACTAAAAAAACCTTTGCTATGAAATCTTTTTGCTATAAAAATGTTGTGCTTGAAATCAGATTGAGAAGGAATATAAAAGTGTATATTACAAAGGTATTCCCTTTTTCTTTGCAGCACTCTTTCATGAAGCTTGCCAAGCCTCTCTCCAGCTTGACTCCACTGATTGTTGCTGCTAAGGAAGCTATCAAGAACAGCAGTCATTAGGATGTTCCTCCTAACCAATACACACAAACAAACACATTCACAAAGACACACGCATGGTGGCAGAGCTACTGTGTATATGTGTGATGGCACAATGACACAATATCTAAATTTAGACACAAGCATGTGCTTACACAAGCACTTACCCAGAGCGAGTGATTGCTCTCCAAGCGGGTGATTGCTGCCTAGCCCTTCTGATATTCGCAACTGTTGCATCAGTATGTGTCCACCTCTTTGTGTCTGAGAAGACCAACCAGTAGGAAACCTCTGGAATGAAAGATGTGGATTGTAGTTTACCTCTAAAATTATCCAATTTATTCTCTTATTTAATCTGTTCTGACCTTCTGACCCTGTCTTGGATTAGTAATGGCCATCTTTGGGTTTAACAGGGATTTCCTGTAATAAAGACCTAAAGATGCATACCTCTAACTATTGGAATCATCGTAAGACATCTGCATGACTGTCTACTACAGCTTAAATCAACAATTTCCTTCATACACTGTGTGCCTGTTCAAATGAAAGCATAGACGTGTGCGAGAGATGAGACAGAGAGACATACTGTAGAAGTGTATATGTTTGAAAACATGGTCACAATTTACCCCAAAATCAAAGGAAAAAATTATAATTAAAATTAGAGAAAAAAAAATGAAGCCAACCTTCTTTTATCGTGCCATTTATTTTATAAATTTATTTTACCACTTTACTGTACTGCATCATATATTGAGTTTTTTGTAATTTTGATTTTTCTTAAAATTATTTCTCATTAGATTGCCGATTGCCATTACTGTAAAACTATTTGTTATGTATTGCAGTAAGAATTAATGAAATCAGAATGAATCCAAGGCAGTACAACTATTCAATTAAACTCACATTTATTGCAGGTGTTAGTTAGATCAGAGAATGCTGTTGGCTAATATTGGGTATGTATAGGAGCTGAAGTCCTTGCCGGGGTCGGCATCCTCTCTACACGTTGTCGGCGTCCTCTCTACACATTGTTGGATCATCTGTAGTCATCTTAAGATGCTGGATCCATACTGAAGCAGGTGTATTTTTTATTTATTTTAACCCGAGATAAAAACACAAAACAGAGAATAATTTGAGTAGCTGTTGTTCATACGTTAGCATAAGTGCATAAGAAAATAATTATTCATTTTGTAAAATGAAAATACAAGGTGATGAGATTATGGCTAAAGAGATGTGTCTTTAATCTAGATTTGAATTATGAGAGCGTTTGAGCCCTAAACAGCATCAGGAAGTGCGAAAATGCTCTGCTGCCTTTAGTGGGCTTTGCGATTCCAGGTACAACCAGAAGTCATATGGGGCTAACCCATTTAGGGCTTTATATATATAGTGCTTTTTAAGTAATATGGAATTTAACAGGTAACCAGTGAAGAGATGACAAAATTGGGGTTATATGGTCAAAACTTTTCTCTTTAACATTTTTTACCTTGAAGAGTGCAACAGTATCTAGCTTACTGGTGAGGATGAAGTCCATACTGCTAGTCATTTCATCTAGCTCATTAGCGTTTATGGGTGTGCTGAGTAGGTTGGATAGGTCGGGCAGGGCATTTGTGAATATGTGATAATCAGTGATCTCATAACTTTGTGGTGTGATATGTATACGGTCCAGTCCATGTGATATAATTAGATCCATTGTGTGTGATTAAAGTGATGAGTAGGTCTAGTAATGTTTTGCGTGACTTTTGCGAAAGAGTTTAGTAGGTTAGTGAGTGCAGTTCCCAGCGCATCATTTGTATCATCTACATGAATATTAAAATTTCCAATGATCAGTGCTTTGTCATCAATCACTAACAGGTCAGTGAGAAAATCTGTGAAAAGTAGGGCCCTGGTCTATACACGGTAGCCAGTGCAAAAAAGAGTACAGTGTCTGGTACAGTGATATTGAGCACAAGCAATTCAAAAGAAGTCAACATGTGTTCTGTTGTTTAAGAAACCTTTAGAAAATCTTTATAGATAGTTGCAACACCACCACCAACCAAATGGGGCTCATGCTTATAACAACAAATAATTAGCTGACAACCTAATAATAATAACTAATTTTCAAATATTCCCTCTGTATTTAATCTATCTAATAATCAAAAAGGACCTAAGAACCAATTGGGCATAATTAGGCAAAAAGGACTAATGTAAATACTATTATTATGTATAGATACTTTACAGTTTAAACAATATATCATTCTCTTTTTTCCACATTACTGTAATGAGAATTAGAAAATTAATCTTTAAGGCCATTAAATTTACAATATACAAAATGTATATTTTTTTTTATTTTGATTTTGGGGTAAAATATGACATTGAAGGTTTTCAACAGCCCTGTAAGTTCTAAACCACAAAAAATGTATGCAATTTGCTACAGAATTACACATAATTGTCTAAAGGATCAAGCATCCTGTATTTGCTATAGGACGCAGAATTTTTTCTCTCCCTCTCACTCTTTCAAAATGGATTCACAGAGTTCATGTTGTGTTTTTGTGTTGTTTTCTTGTGCAATCTCTGCCATAGGACAAAGCATCTAGGTTATACTATGCATTTTAAGAGCTAATGCAAAATGCTGAAATCAACCCATGAAGAGCCAAATGTAGTGCAGGTGTGAGGTTTTTCTTGGGCATTATGGAGTGGGAAATCCCTGCTGATGTTTTTCAACATCTGCTAATCACGCATTGTCAGAAATCCTGTGAATCTGTAGAATCAATGGGGGAACAGTGATTAGCTGACAATATTTGCTTATTAAAGGGCTGTTCACACAGGATGTCTTCTACATTCCATCTGTGCTGTTTTTCAGTTATTGTTGCATATGTGTCAGAAAGACATTTATGGTTATTGCAGTTCCATTTATGGTTATTACATGTCTGTATTTTAGATATCTTATGTCTCATTTTAAAGGTCTACATAATATTGTACACAAGTTCTAAAAAATGTAGAACACAATTCGTAATGCAACTTCACTAGTGGCATAGAACGCTAAAAGCATAAAGGCCATGAGCATAAAGGCCATGAGCATAAGCTGTTTTCTCCTATGGTCAGTTTTAGAATATGGTTTTAGGTCAGCTACTATCATGCCAGAGGTTGGACTTGCTGAGTTACAGCCACAGTAACACACCTTATGTAAAAGTGGACTACACAGTTATTCACATCTAAATACATGTTTCTGTCTTAAGATAGCATATTAAAAAGCCTTTTTGTTCCTTTTCTTTGCACTCTTTATATCTGTTTTGAATGCAAGAATGTGTCTTGTGTAAAGGGTCCTTAAGAGAGCAGTCTGTAAATTCAACCCTCCTGTTACCTGTAGGCGCTCTTCATGGGGTTAACATTTAAAACAAACAATGGTCACAAGTAAAAAATGTTTAATTTTTTAGGTTATCTAACAATTCCCCCATGGTTTATGAATATAGAGTCATATAATACAGAAGTCTTACAGAAGTGTATGTATTGAGGAAGTATTTGTCTAAAGGATTGTCGGCTTGATATTTTTCTTTACAAATGAGTGTTTGTGTAAGAGTAGTGCTGTGTATGTGCGTAGTTACGACCTTAGCCTACTTTTAGTCTGTTTTTCAAATCACTATAAACAAATCACTAGACCACCCCACCATAAACAGATGTGTATATGAGTAGAATGACATAACTGAATTGCTTTTTTCTGTCTTTGATAACCTTTGATAAGTTACAAACATTTGAGGATGATATTTAAAGTACATTGTTTTTTTAATGAAATCCTTTTAACCATAATATTTAGGCTGGTCTTTGATATGTATTTGTAAATATTGTGCACCCTGGTCCCAAAAAATACAACAAATCGGAAGTATGATGGAGTTATGCCTGTAACAGAGACAGCACCACTAGCCAGGCTAACGCACCCCACCCTGAACATTCACAGAGCAAACCACAACTGCAGCCTACCCTGAAATACTGGAGCAGATACATAGAGGAACATATTCCTGCACAAAATGCAAACATATTTATAAGCCCATGGACTTTCTTATTGAAAGACTCTTCATATTTAATCAGACCCAAAGTGAACTATGAGCATGAGAAACATAACAAATGTGGAAAGTGCAATGACACATTCCAGGATTCCTCTTGTTTCTTGTAAATCCTCTTTTCTTCTGAATGTGTGGACCCTGTACACATGCTGTGACGAAATCTCTCTGTTGATGTCTAATATGAGAATGGAACAAAGACTGTACATGCTTACAACACAAACATTTGAAAATGATCCAGATGGGGAAAACTATTGTTTTGGATAAGCTATTTTAAATTGCGGTTGAAGCAATAGACATTTTGAATTTTAAATTGTGCATGGCGGTGTCTTGAATGTGAAGACAAAGAAAAAGCTACAGTTTGGGAACTTGACTAAAATATTAATTAAATAAATAAAAACCTGTGCACAATGCTGATTATTTAGTACCAAATGGTCCATATCACAATACTGTCTATAATGCTAGTGCATTGGCACACTACTGTTCTAGTGCCAATACTTAATTCAGCAATATTTGTTAATGCAGTTTTTTACTTGAAAACTTCTAACATAGTTAGATTTGCAGTGATTTTCTCAAATAGTCCTTTATCCTGTTTTTGCTGTTTAGATGAATCACCTCTTCTTTTGGAGTCAGCAATGGATCAGTTCTTTGCGGGCCACTCACATCCTGGGTCACCTTAACTAGGCAGCCAATGCACAATGTCATGGCAGGTTATGGCTCTTGGGGAGTGGAGACTACATCCTTGCGTAGTTCAGTTGATTTGAGAGAGGTTTAGAGAAGCCCAGGTGGACAATTCTGACAAATTGACCCAAGGCTGCTTTGGTATTCCCTGACTGAAGGTCCCATTTGAGCCCCTAGGAAAGGCTGGTCTCAGCGTCCTTATGCTGAAGACGGTCCTCTTAGTAGCGCTGACTTCTATCAAGAGGGTTGGGGACCTGCATGCATTCTCTGTGCCCAGTGACTGCCTGGAGTTTGGGCTGGGCTTTTCCCATGTGGTTAAGAGATCCTGGCCTGGTCAGGGCGTACTTCACAAGAGGAGCAATGTCCGCCTGGGCACTGGCAAGGGCCACCTCACTAGTAGACATACCTAAAGCTGTGGGCTGGGCTATAACCAACACCTTCGTGAGGTTCTACAATCCCTGCATAGACTGGGACGTTGTGTCCCTTATGCCAAAGTGCTGAACTGTACCGCTGTAAATCGGGACACTTCCTTCTGACTCTTTAGCACAAATCTCGGTGAGTGTTGCACGTTAACCCACTCATATACCTGAATAGCTGGGGCAAAGACTGGCATGGAAATTCCACTTGCCAATTTCCATCGGCCTTTTATACAAAGATCAGAGGCGATTGGGGCTCCCAAAATTTAACCCCTATTGTCATCATCGACACAACGTCTCGTTCCCTCAGGGAACAACGGTTACAAACATAACTGATTTCTGTTAATTTTTACTGATCCTCCAGTTTCCTGTTCCTCCTGTTTTATTTCTCAGTGGAGGCCTGAATGTTCTATCCTACCAACAGACTCTAATTTCACAGCCATGAGACCATTAATTGTCTCAAATACAGAGTTCCCTGTTACATCAATAGCCTATAAGTTCTCATTTCACAGTTGCAGATTCCTTGTACTATGTTCTCTGTCTCAACATGAACCCCAAAATTGCCTGTCTTGCCAGCACCCCTGAATCTGCTGTGGAGCCTTAATTGGAGGAAGAGGACCACAACCTGACCTGAAGTTCTGTCTTAGCTAGGTTGAGCGGTAGGTGGTGTTTTTTCAACCAAGCTGAGATGTCTTCCAGGCTGGCTGTGATGCGGCCACTACTGTGTGATTATCTGGTTGGAAAGATAAGAAAATCTGTATTGTTGGTGTATAGGTTTAAGAAAACCATGTGATGGTTCTCAGCATGTTGAGGACTAATCTAAACCCAAATGAAAGTCAAAGGGGGCTGGGGTGTATGACATTATGCGAGCGGTGACCAAATAAAAAAAAGGTAAAAAAATTTTACTTTGTGTGAACCCTCTACACTGTCTATTTAATAAACCAAACGGAATGAAAGAAAAGGTATTCAGCATATGTGACCCCCTAAATAAGCTATGCTCTTTATTCAAACGAAGTAGAGTGGGTGGAGCCCTTACCTAATGTGTCTAATACAGAAAGTGAACAAAACTGCAAAACAACATTGTGCCACACATAGTTTTGACAGCCAGTTGCTAGGTTGCTAGTTAGGCTCTCTGATCCAGTTCGCCAAAAGCACCCAAGTTCCAGGGCATTCTCTACACCTCAGTGCGAGGCATCGACACAGCGTTGAGTGAGTGACAGAAAGGGAATAAGACACCGACACCACTACCGACGAGACATATGATAAGTAAATAATAGAAATGCAACAAAGTAAAAAAAGGTAAAGTTTCAGTGTGGGAAGATTGACATAAAAGCTACCATGAGTGGTTTGACATGCTCTTTTATGAAGAATGGAAAAACAATTGGTAAAGTGGATGTGGTGAAGCAGGGCATAGGTTACAGCCTAAAGAATATGAAAAATGAAAGCAAAAGTAAGAAAGAGATGGGAAAAGATAAAACAGACAACTGTAACACTTTTAAGTCAGATTTTTTCACAGTAGGTGTTTCAATTACTAGATCATTCATCCCAAGCGGTTTCCTGTCAAGAATTGAGTGGTGTGCACACCTGATAAAAAAACTTCTATATAGCCCTTTAATAAAGCTGATCTAATATATGACGTAACGTGACTGTCACGAATTAGATGTAAGCACACAACATGATTGGGATGCTTTGCAATCTATAACTGCTTACTGACGGCTGCACACAGACTTTTCTAAAAACAAAGTTACCTTAGGTAAGTTATTTGAGTAAAAACATTTGAGCTGACAACGCCCATCAAAAGTGCTGAGCTGGTAAACTAATATTAAACATTAGGTGTCATATAGCCTTCTTCTATTATGTGTATTGAATACCAGAGGGAAGCAAGAGGCAAGACTAGTGTTGCCTATATGTGGAACAAATAATTAAATAAGCACATATGCAGAATAACATTGCAGGGATTGGTTGTTTAATTGATATTTCATAGAATGTGCAGTGCTACTTACATAATGTTTAAATACATTTCTGAATCAATTCCACAATTTTTGTATTGTCACTTGGCCATATACCCACAAAACCCTCCAGTATAATGAGAAACACATCTTAAAATAGGTGCAGCATACAGCTAGTGTCCTAAATCTAGAGAGTTATGTGCCCCCACCTTACCCCAGTGGTGGAGGTTTCTGTGAAAGAACACTGCACTGGCAAGACCTGTACATATCCTGTCCCCTTTTTCATGTGACATGCCAATAGCAGATTACCTCTTGCTACACACCTGCTGTCAAGACAGGCCACTTCCTGCCAGCTTGTAACATGCTACTGGCTGCTTTTACTGCCAAGATTATAGAATGTAAATTAAAATAAGTTGGAATCAGATACATATTATATATTATTGGGTACATTATGACAAAGGGAGAAACAGTAGGCACAGAAAATAAAAAGCCTATACCACAACCGCAGATGATTTCAATATTATGAAATGCACTCCAATAAATCTTACTAGAAAAATGATCACTTTCTTGAGATGTAGTGAGATTAAAAGGATAAAGAAAACCTTAGTTAAAATATGCCATGAACATTCTGAAGTTAAGAAATGCTGATTGGAATATTTCAATATGTAAATCCAGATAAAAAATGGCATTATGCTGTACATTCTTTTATACTTGTATAAAATCTTTATGGGTGAATCTCATGAAAACTCAAAAAATAATTTTAAAAATCATTTAAAAAATAAAACTAAAGGCGAGAAAATCTTTACTATGTTTTGCATTGTGATATTTTCATAAAAACCAAGCACATCCCCTTAAATTGTCAGTAGCACACTGTTATGGGAATGTGACATTTTTTCAATGGTGAAATACGTTTTTCTCAATGTATTTGTAGCTTTACATAATTGAATATTTGCTGCACTGCATTTAACTTATGCAGATTTATTCTGGACAGAAACATTTTAATATTTTATTAGAGTAATAGTCAAAAATATCACAAAGCAAAATGACTTATTTCACCCATGAGATTCACCCATGTACAGTTTGCATCAGCATAAATAGGGCTGTATTTACTGGAGCATTTTGTATATATTGTTTTAATTTATATAAAATTTAATTAATTTAATTTTCTTA
>JAZGTK010005726.1:0-21918 GCA_036877625.1 Ambastaia sidthimunki
TTATGTTGAAGATAAAGTAATTAATTTGTTCTTTTAGCCCTGAGATCATTGAGGACAGGGTGATTAACCTTGTGGCAATTATATGCTAAGTTAACACATGCATGTTAATTTTATTGGAAGAGAGACTCACAGTATCATCATACTGGTGGCAGTGACCTCTGTTTAGTTAATTAGGTCCACATATTTGTTTTGTAATTCTGTCTTTGAAGTGCTTGCATGATCTGCAATTTTTTCCCCCCTTATTTTGTTTATCATTGTTTGCAGACGCATTTTGGGTCATTAGGTATATCCTGATGAATGTGTTATGAACGCTTGTTAAAGGCAGTAGTATAAGCACTGAATTAATGGAAAAATTAATTGCTCTTGTGAATTTGTGCACTTACTTTTATCTCTTTAGAAACTCGTTCAGCAGCATAAACAATGTTCAAAATTTAGTCACTCCCAGATGCCATCAGGTTTTTAAAAAACATCAGGTTTTTGACACGATTTATAATCTGTCCTTTTAATTAATTGTGCTTGTGGCCGACTGATCCAGAGTGAGATATGTTTCAACACAGCCGCTCATCCATGGGTTTCAAATCCCAGGGAATTTCGGGCCGGGCAAGTGCTTTAGACACGGAAATATCTGCCTCCCTATCAAAGAATGGCCACTGGAGCATGAAGTCATTCTGCGCTCACGGAAATAAATTTCTGTGATGTCACTTCCTGTACCCCAGGTGCATATGACTAATATCTATCACCATTATTACAAAATTGTATTCCTGGAATGCTATAATGTTTTATCTTTGTACAAAAAATGTACTAGGTTTCTAATAAGCAAAAATACCTGGAAATTATATAGCTACTTAAAAAACTATAAATTCACATTTCAGGCCCTTTTCAATCACAAACACACTTTTGCTGAAAAGTATGGCATACAATGCAAACCATTACTAATTAGTAATTTACAGACTGTTTGCCAGCTAAATTAGCACAATTTTCAGCATTTTATTCATAACGGATAGCACTGCTCAAATGGGCAAGTGACCACTCTCTCAGCTGGCTGAAACTCTCCTGCACTGATCCTGGGTCAGCGGGCCGTTTTTATTGTCAAGCCCTGCAGTGCGCACATTAATTAAGCAGTCTCGCAAGATAAGTACTCCGACATGCTCACACTTCTGTGGGTTGAATTTTGCCAGCTCTGCTGTTAACAGCTGTCGCAGTCTTTCATTAGACCTGTGGACCACCTGCCACTAACCTGTGGACTTTCATTATAGTTTGTGTCTTATCACCTGCCTCTGTTTCTAGGGAGAAAACTCCTATGTTAAAGACCGCTGGTGCATGTTTGATGGCTTCATGGTGGTCTTTCTCTGGGTCTCCCTTGTGCTCCAGGTACAGAAATTGTATTTCACTGTAATTTCCAAAGTGAAGAGTTCAAATTAAGAAGCACTGAGCTTCATAACTTTGCTCATCCAATGGTCTCTCTGAATGTCTCAAGGTGTTTGAAATAGCAGAGATTGTGGATCAGATGTCACCCTGGGGAATGTTGCGCATACCTAGGGCCCTCATAATGATCCGAGCCTTCCGAATTTACTTCCGATTTGAGCTGCCACGCACCCGGATAACCAATATTCTCAAGTAAGTGAAAGTCGCAAGATTGCAAGAGCCAAGAATTGTCAGCTTCTTTTCATATCAGCCACTTAAAATCCACTTTCTTTCAGGCGATCAGGGGAGCAGATCTGGAGCGTGTCCATATTTTTGCTGTTCTTCCTTCTCTTGTACGGAATCTTGGGGGTTCAGATGTTCGGCACCTTTGATCATCACTGCGTCACCAATGATACAAAGATAGGGTATGCAATTAAATCACTATGTTGGAAACAGTTTAAAAGTATTAGAATCATCATTTAACATTATTGCTAAAAAACATAAAAAATTCTCTTTCTGCTCGTTTTTCACACTTCTTGTGGTTTATTATCCCTGGGATGAATCAGGGGTTGAACGTTATGCGGCAGTTTTCACAAGCATCAGCGTGATCTCAGAATTGAACGTGTGTTGCTGTACACCTCCCACACACATCTGTTCTCTGAAACACAAATCCCATCAGCAGCTGTAAACGATATTAATAACAGATCATCATTTTCAGCATGACCCGTCAACACCCCTATACAAACGACCATATTATACGATGTGTTTATCAATAACACTGTATTTGAATTGCTAATTTCACATGGAGGCACTCGATAAGCCAAAGTAATTCATGTTTAAAAATGAACAGTAAATCTTGCTGGAACACTCAAACACGTCTTGATTCCCAACTTGGGGGCATGACGAAAGCAGCGTTAATGCAGCGTGTGTATGGAGGTGGTTCTCTTAAAAACCCAGGCCTATTTAATATTCCCTTGCAGAAGAACCACACGTCAGAGCAAGCTCTAAAACAAAGAGCCATAATCGCCCG
The DNA here is from genome assembly GCA_036877625.1 of Ambastaia sidthimunki. Taxonomy (NCBI): domain Eukaryota; kingdom Metazoa; phylum Chordata; class Actinopteri; order Cypriniformes; family Botiidae; genus Ambastaia; species Ambastaia sidthimunki. The sequence goes on from JAZGTK010005726.1 coordinate 2,435, forward strand.
CAACAGAGGAGTGTGCCGAGCGCTAATCATAATAATTAACGTTTCCTGTGTTGCCTGGGCGTAGCGCAAACACTCGCCTCTTTCAGCAGCCTGGCCTCAATCCGTAGAAGTGCAGGACTGAACCCAACTCTTCTCACCCTGACCCCGCACTTACATCTGCCATATTTTCATTGAGTTGCTGTTTAAAGAGGTTAGGCACAGGTTAGAAATATTCTCCACCATTTAATATGTGCATACAGGCAGGATTGTGAAGCATCACTCTGAAACCAGTTTTGGAAATTTTGGTGTTGATCATCTTGCAGAGTCACTTTTTGTGTCTTTGGCACAAAGTCTCTATTTCAGTCCTAAAGGGAATTGATGGAATAAAATTGGAAAAAGGAATTATCAGATTGGTATTTGTTGCTGATACATTTTTAGATTTGATGTCAGATCAGTTTCGTTTGTCTTAAATATTAATGAATTTGGCCTCATGACCTAGCCAAACAAACTCAATTATCCCAATGTGATAATGATCAATATGGTACAGTTTCTTCAAGTTTTTATTCTTTACATGCTTTTATTCTTAGACTTTGCATTATTGTTAGTTGTAACAATATTAATAATCACACAAAAGACATTTGTTTTCAAATAGACCTGATAACTCTTGATGTTTTTGGTTTGTGTTTGATATCGCTTTCTTTAAAAGGATGATTTCTTTGGTTGGTTATTTATCACTGTATAATTAGAGCTATTTTGATTCACCGCTTGCCTCTGATTGGCCTTTGTGATACTGCAATCAATGATCTCAACTCATTTCAGAGCCCTTAATAAACAATTTGAAAGAATGTCTGGCAAGCCAATTTGAAAGCATTAATTTTCATTAGAGACATCAAGTGTCTCCAGAAGTAACACCTGTGGCCCGAACCAAAGCTGTCTGTGAGTCTGTGAGTGTTCAAATCAGCAGATTATTTTCATTTAAGTAATATTAAAGGGATAGTTCACCTGAGTAAATGATGGAATTTGTTTTTGTTGGGTAATCTGTGCCTTTAAGGTTATGTTCATGCTGCAGCAGAATATGGTTGTCAATGCAGATTAAGGTGGTGAATACAGTTTTGTTTCCACACAGATCATTTATAAAAGAGTGAAATTAAATAACTGATAATAATCAGTATTTTTCTCCTTGTTTCTAGTAAAATAAAATATCCTTTAAACAAGATTTCATATCTTGTTCACTAATAATTGTGCTTTGCACATAAACCTAACACAATTTACTAGTTTTAATGCTTAAAACAAAGCAATAAAGCCAATGGGATGGTAATAATAAAATTTGGGCTATAATTTCCATTTCGTACACGTCCTGTTTCCTGTATGTACTGGACAATTTGAGTCATACCCGATGCTGACTCTGAACGTAGCCAAAGAGGACTATGATAACACAACTGCTAGTCTGTGAGCAAACACCAGATGGTTTGTTACAATACAATGGTTAATCTGGTCAGATATAGCACGCCAAAATGTGATGATAATGATTTTTTTTGGTCACTCTGGTCTTTTCCAGGGAGGTGACATGGAACAGCCTGGCCATCCCTGATACACACTGCTCTCCATATGGGGAAGGTTATCAGTGTCCAGCAGGGTTTAAGTGTGTGAATCTGTCAGACTTGGGGCTCAGCAGACAGGAGCTGGGATATAGTGGCTTCAATGAGCTTGGTGAGTCATTGCAATGCTTTAAACATCTCTACCCTGCATGATTTTCATCTTTTAAATCTTTTCATCTTTCATGCTTCTAAAGAAACCGTGAGTAGCATAACCGACTACCGTGATTCTGGGGTGTTGTGGGTGGTTGCTAGGGTGTTGCTAAAGTGTTCTAAGTGGTTTTAGCTTGTTGCTGGGTGCAACTGTCCTGCTGAAGTTTTTATTGCTTATTTTGCTTTACTTTCTGCATGCACTTTTACACTAGCGTACACTATAAGCAACATCACTGTCCTTTTTATCAAGAAACATTAGCATGACCTAAAGAACCTGCTTTACTTTGGTTGTCTGTGAAAAACTGTCAGTCTCCTTTGTAATTTTGTAAAGTGATTAAGAACGAATGTGTTTTTCTAGAGAGTGTACAATTAATGTATTTTTAGCTTGTCTACAATCTATCTATGTACACCGATTTAGTTGTTTAATTTCGACCCCGTGTAGCTTTTGACTTGGTCTACACATGATGTGTATTTTGCTGCATTTATTAAATGTTATATTTTTCAGCAAAGCTTATATTTCAAAGCAGTTTCACAAATAGAACAGTTTATTTAAGCACCTTGATCTGTAGAAAGCAGCGTGCTGTATTTTTATCGCTCCCATTCGAGATAAGTCCACTAGAAAGGTACACAGAGCAGTGCCACTAATCTCCAAATAGCCATGAAGGGAGGCTTTTCCCTACAAAACCCAGTCATGGCTTTGAAACCGTTGACTTGCAAAACACTGGGATCTGCGAAAGGGCCCTCCTTCATCCTCTTTATAGAGTTTAATACACAGATATGTCGTTTGTGAGTCAACCAGAGCCGCTCCTGCCTCAGTGATCTGCTGTCCATTCAGCCATGCTCACTGTGTGGATTGCTGTCTCTATAGTATTGTCATTTTTTTCGGCTTCAAAGATTCGGGGATGCAGAAAAAGTATGATTGAAAACAAAAGTCCAATATTTCTTTCTGTCAGTTTACTATCACTGTGGCAGCTGATGTTACTCATGGTGTTATGACACCTCTTCATTGTAGATCATATTTCACATTGATTCTCTTTAAAAGTCTTTTATTTTCCTGTGAGAGTCATTTAAAATTGCATTAATGTTGCAGAAGTTAAGTGAAGGCTTTTAGAATATTAGTGTTTGTAGATTGCTGAGTCTTGACTTTGTTTTGGAAATGGGTCTTGTACACACTCTCAGGCCATCCAGAATAAAATGGCTATAGAGGTTTTCCCCTCTTGCTTCTGCTAGGCATGTCTGTACACAGTGATTCATCTCTAAGTGATTTGTAATGGGACTGCTTAGTTTGCCAAGTGCATTTCACCCTAATTCTTCTAAGAAGTGACTCTTTATCTAATGTGAATTGGTGTACATCTTAATTTAAGAGTTTTTTTATAAGCATAATTGTGTGGGGAAAAACAATTGATGTGGTCTCTTGCATTAAAATAAATCCCAGTGAAGGTTATGTGTATGATTAGTGAAGGTAACCTTAAAAGACTCTGCCAGTGTCCTTGGCCAGTTTGGCCCCAGGACCTGGTGGGAAAATAGCAGGAAGCAGATCTGAGCGGCGTGCTTCCTGCTGGCCTTTGGCAGCCATCTCGCAGCGGGGCATCATGGTTCATGATAAAAGAGTGCAGGGGTAACGTCACTGAGTTTGCATTTGAGTTTATCCACTGTGGATATGAAATTACATAAGTCATGGGCCTGTGGTGTAATTTCTATAAAACTACACAATAGATAGTTATATCAACACCAGATTGTATTTGAAAGCGTTATTAAAATTTTTTAAATGATAACCGGTTGACATTTGCATGAATGGGAACGAATTATTACTAAAGTGTGCTGTTTCTATGACAACACACCTGTAAAGGAATAGTGCACCCCAGAATAAAAATTCTGTCATGTACTCACCCTCGTATCACTTAAAACCCACTTAGGTTCTTTAAAGAAATTTCATTTTTATGATTAGAGCAAATATTAATTATACGGTGCAGCTATGAAAGCAATATGTCCTTGGTTGTTTAGGTCAGCATTGACCGTAGCCAGTTCCTTTGATATACGGATATTATAGCATGCTGCTACAACATTAAACCAAAGCATTTAAGAGTGCCTCAGACAGAAGGATAACCATCATATTCAAACGTTTGGAGAAAGAAGCACATAGCTGAGTAATGGGAAGCACCTGACAAGGTTCACTAATGCCAAGGCTGTGTTTATGTCTGAATTTTTGTGTCTGAGTGCCCAGTCAGACCACTCTGGGGCAGAAAACATTCCCTCTCCTCTCTTTTGCCCCCGTCACGTCCCTTACTGACCTTTTCTCTTGCAGGCACCAGCATATTCACGGTATACGAGGCAGCGTCTCAGGAGGGCTGGGTCTTCATCATGTATCGAGCCATCGACAGCTTCCCACGCTGGCGCTCGTATTTCTACTTCATCACGCTCATCTTCTTCCTCGCCTGGTTGGTCAAGGTGAAAAAATCCTTTTATTCACATATTGGTCCACCGTGTGAACTCAGCCTGCACACGGGTCCCACTTATAAAGTATTTAGAAAAACTAAATATAGTCAAATGCGGAAGAAGTTCCTCAGACCTGCCATTCATCTGTGTGGAGCACCTGCTCTTCTGCACTTTCTTCTGATGGATCTCAACATCAGGAAATCTGAGGTCCATGACAGTCTGACAGTTTGAGTGGCATATTTCAGCACAGGCTAAATGTATTGGACTTGACAGCAGACCTCCACTCTGTGTGCGAGTGCTGCAAAGTGCTGTTAATAATTTTGCATGCAAAGAGGGCATTTCCATAGAAATCGAGAACAGCGGCAAAAAGTGGCCCGTTTAAATCGGTTGGTCACGGAGAGGGTGGAAAGGGGTCACGAAAAATGAAACAATTCTGTTGTGGAGCGCAAAACTTTGAGTAATACAGTATTATAAGTGACCCTCAGGAAAAAATATATAACATGATATAACAATGAATGATATGAGGAGAGGAAATTGTTAAAGGAATGTTTTGGCTTCAGTAAATTGAATACATCTGTGGAATCACACTGAGAAAGTAATTTTTACTTTGAACCTCATTGCATGTTAAAGTTGCAATTCTAATGTTGTGAACACAGTGTTCAAAACAATCTCTAAATCGTGTGTTTAGGTGCTAAAATAGTGGAGCGCTTGTAGCTTTTTCTTACAGCAGTTGTTTAGAATGTAAACCTGTCATCCACAATAAGGAAATAACTCTGCTAGTAACTTGTAATTTTATTTTTTGAACAGAGGTGGCGATAATGAGGCAAAAGTTATGGATTTTAAAAAGCAGTAGTGCAAACATTATATAGTTTATTATTTACTGTATGCTTCTCCTTCAGTTGACAATAATTTCAAATATTGGTAGCATTACTAGAAAGAGGCAAAGAAAACAACATTTTATAGGAATTCATTATTTTGTTTCTCTTAATGTTTTTAGAACGTGTTCATTGCAGTGATCATAGAAACGTTTGCTGAAATCAGGGTCCAGTTCCAGCAGATGTGGGGGTCCCGGAGCAGCACCACATCAACAGCCACTACACAGGTATGCAAAGACACCTAGAAATGAACATTTATACAGTTTACATATATAGATATTAAAGTCTCATGTATTGAACATGTATATGGGCAGATGTCATTAAACCAACCAAAACATCAAAATGTTTATTATCGGTATGTGTAATTATTAAGCACAATCCGGAACGCACCAACACACATATCTAAAGGAATTTTCATTATTCCTTGGAGGCTGTGAGTCTGGCTTCCCTGGCCTTCAGCAGGCAGGAGACACCCGACAGCAAGCTGTTTTTTAAATATATTTGGCTGCTTGTCAGGTAGGGGCCCCCGAACAGCACAGAGATCTGATTGGGCGGCTGGCAGACACGAGGGTGAGTCATAGAGGAACGTGGCTAAAACGCAGCGGACCAAAATAGAGAGAAAAAACAGACTGTGTGTTTGCATTTCTGTTGTTCAGCCTGGATTTGATGTGACTGATCAACTGAAAGGATAAAGGGAATCAATTAACCCTCGATGTAACTCATTCTGCTTTGCCTGAAACGCAGTCCCGTGGGGAAACCTGTCCTGTTGATTTTATACAACCATCACCCACCTAATGTTTGGTGAGAAATTCACACTAACCAAGCTAATGGTGCAAATGCACAGAAAATCTGGAGCGGGGGCGTGTTGTGAAAAGTTGTGAGTGTAATTGTGTGAACTGAGGCATAGTGTCTCCCTGACTGCGCCAGTCTCAGTGCCAGTGCCAGTCTTGGAGCAGAGCCTTGAGGGTTGGCATGAGTGGGGCTGGCAGGACTTTTGGCAGCACAGAATTGACCTGAGCATCATTATTCAGATCTTATGGCTGTAGAAATGCCCTCTGGAAATAGAAAGGGTATAGCACACAACCTTCATTTCAGCCGCACTTTAGAGGGGCAATACCAATACCAGAAATCTTTTAAAGGAAACACCACGAGGAAATGAAAGAGAAATGAATAAGAAATGAGAAGAGTCTGGCAACAGGTTTTTGAAATGGAATAAAGTTCTGTTGTAAATCTACGATAAAGCTTCCAAAAGCAATAAGGCAAATCTCATTCTGATGAAACGGAGCTGAAATTTCTTTAACAGCAGATTTCAAACCCATTGGGTTCACTACATTTTGAATAGATTTCTTATCTTTAATGTCTACAGCGATAAACAGTAAAATGTATTTGAATCTTCAGTCACTCTAGGTATGGACACAAAGATATAATTTTAAGTATTTTCTGTAGCGAGACAATTTACAGGAAGAAATAGCAAAAGAATTGAAAAAAAACACAACATCGCAAAATATTGAGAAAGAACTATCTTTGGAACCTGTTGTAAGTTAAGTTATATAAATTAATTTAATCTGTTTTTTTATGAAAAAAGATAACCAAGGTCAACGTTGACCCAGTGTTAAAATGTATTATTTACCAATATTGTTTCAAGTGTGATAATGTTTTTAGAATTTTGGTCTTAGAACTTAGATCTATACAGTGTTGTGACCTTGAACATGATTTTGATTAAAATACCAGTTAGCTCTTTGGGCACACAAAATTTTAGTTTATTGAGTGTAATACAATACGACTTGGGATAATGCCATTAATCTCTAAGAAACTGAAAGCAAATAAGGTTCTCCTGGGGGCCTGATGACACTCTTTGCCAAAATTTGTACCGTCCCTTTTGTGATGTGATGGTTTTATAAAAAATATAATTCAATAAGGCCCCTTAAGAAGATTACCACATGAATGAAGTTATAATTACGAGACAATGAGGGGAAACTTTTGAAATATCTATTTATGTAGGTAACCTTTTTAATCTGTCAGAGCTGAGGGGGCATTGTGAGCTTAATGACTGTCATTTCTCTCGGGTTTTAATGGTAATCTTTTCTTCTAAACTGATTGAAGTCACTAGTAAGTGGAACAGCAGCATTTCACATTAGGAACAGACATACAGTAGACCGAATTTTTACTGTGTTTGGCACAGATGCCATGCTTACAGAACCAGATATAAAAAGGTGTGTTTACTAGACTGTGTCTGCACGAGAATAAATTAAGAATGCAAAAGCAAAAATAGAATGCATGCATGGAGTGTTTTACTGTAAGATAGTAATCGGATATGACTTTAGTTTAACGACACCGTTTTCATCCTAAAGCTTATTCTGTCATGTCCTAGTTCATCTTCATCTGTTCCATGAGAACAAGTGACTTTACACTGAATCATATTTTCTACATGGTTTGGCTTCTCCTACTTAAAAAACACAGGCGGTATAGTGGTAGTCAGTATCGGTGTCTATAAAGCTGATGTGTATGTAATGCTTTATGCCGGTATATAATACAAACAGTGTTACGTTATAGAATATAATTAAAATGTATGTTTTGACCATCATTGATGTAAGTGTCTTTATCACTATTGTTCAACATTCTGTCCTTCACTGTTTGTGTTATGGCTATAGTGTTGGGGGTGTATTGGTGAGGAAAGGGCTGTTTTCTATCAAACTTAATTTGGTGGATGATAAAATGTCCCAAAAAATTCCTTTACATAAAATAAGGGACCCGACAAAGCTTTATGGCCAAGAATCTCAGAGACCGGGAGAAGTTCGTTAGGTTCATAAGAAATGCTAGCATCCGAATAATAATGTGTTGAAAACCTCTCTGAACATCTTAGCAATGCTCTGGCAGCCACCCACAACACCCACAACACAACATCACGGTGGTGAAATTTTGCATGGGCAAGCACCCATCACATTTTCATCACAGAATTACAGAAAATGTGTGTTCTGTGCTTACAGTAATTTTTTAAGTTATGATTGCAGTGTGCTTTATTAAGAATGCCTTTATGTATTCAGGCTTCAAGCAAAGAGTTACCTGACAGTTCTGGGCTGTGTACATACGAATTTAAGTAGCCTCTGTTGTCTGGCAGATTCAAGGTGCCTGGAGTAGCATCGCCTCCCTGCTTTAGTCCCTGCTGTCCCCAACACTGTCTCCTCGTATCTGTCATGGTGAAGTCATGGTGCATTTAGATTCTGAAATGTGAATAGATGCTCGGTGGATCATGAAGCCAATTTCTTGTGACCTTGCTCGTCTTTATGAAGTGGCTATGAAGCTGACAGTGCTATAAGCCTTTCTGCGTTCAGAGAATTCTGTTAAATTTATTTTCATCTTTAATTGCCTTTCACGTCAGATATTTTTTTTAATTCCACGTATTTTTATCCCCGTCTCCTCTTGTTTTAAAATACACATTGAGTTGATTGTCAGAATTACTTTTTCTTTAACGTAATTATTTGCATTAAATGACAAAACGCCAATCATTCACACTTGTTAACAATTCGCCCTCTCTCGCTCTTTCTTTCTTCGCCTCTGTTTCTGTCTCTCTCTTATGTCTTTCCTCCTGGTGGCAGATGTTTCACGAGGACGCGTCTGGAGGATGGCAGCTCGTGGCGGTGGACGTGAATAAACCACATGGTCGGGCGCCTGCCTGCCTCCAGGTACCAGACATGCAATTTAATGGCACTGACGCCCCCGACCGTCAGCACACCCTCAGCATCGCCTCACTGCCACATCTAATGCCACACTGCTGTGTGGGAGTGCAAGAAATGTGCCGTGGGCGGCCCGACCACAATAGCCGCATTTAGATTTCGCTCAAACTTGCTGGTATGATCTTGACAGAATATGAATAGACTGTGGAATGAACACAAAAATGTCCACGTTTCAGAGCACAAACATAATACATACAGTTACATGTTTTTAATACAACTCATGTGCCCACACACATGAATAATAATATAAGTAATAATTTAATTTTTTACTGGGAAGCACAAAATAGCATTTCAAAGATTTGTTTTTAATCCTAGGCAGCTTAAGGTCATATCTGAATTTATGCATTTGAAATATGTTTTTATCCAAAGGGCGTCCACTGTATTTTACCAGTGTGGATTCTCCATGGTAGTGCACCCATGTACTACCTGTTGAGCTCCACCAACACTTATTTGCATCAAGTTACTTCGAAATTTTGCAGTTAATGCAGTAAATTGTTGCAGTAATGTTTGTTAACATTAACTTTTTGGTTTTAATTAACCAGTTAATTCCTGACGTATGAAATTTCAAATTACAAGTTCTACCCTATATTTCTTTTTCTTGCACATTTTGAAAGTTAATGGAATGTCAGTGCTGTTTCATGTTGACTCCAATTGCAAAGAGCAAATGATTTATTACTCTGAATTAACATTCCAATGACATTCTGACATCATGCTATAGCAGTGCGAAAAAATTATGAATAGTTTATGAACGGTAGTAGAATGCAATGGGTCTTTTTGATAGTTTATTGTTCAGGTAATGAATAAGAAACAAGGTAAAGAACTGTCTTTTTAAGAGACCTGTTAAATGCATCACTATCGGGTTAAGATTTGATGCTGGAATCGTAAAGAACAGCTAGCCTTTTGTTCTCACACGACTTCAAAAATATGTCTATGGTAGAAAGCATTTGAAAACATTCAAGTAAAAAAGGTTGAGATCAAAGACTGGCATTTAATGACATTTCAGGGGCCAGGCTTCCATAAGGTGATCCTATCAAGCAAAAGCAAGCTATTGTATTCTCTCAGAGAGAGGCAGAGGTTACAAGGGGTAGGATGGGGTGAACGAGAGAGAGAACTCAGCAAGTGGGTGGAGGTGTAGTTCATCATAGACTTCAATCACAATGGCTTTCAGCACAACGCAGTGGTCTGTGAACTATGATTGAAGAGTCATGCCACAAATAGCAGAGAAATGAACAGCAGCCTAGATCTAGACAAAAAGAAATAAAAAAGAAACGCTTATGTTTTCTTCCTGTTGTGAAGGGAACATGTGGGTCAGTGTGTATGCTGCCGTGACATTGAATGGTGCACATCTGGTTTATATAACAACTTTGAATATTATTGCATTTGTTTTCTAATGACTTGGTGGATTTCTAACATATTTCAGATGTGATCAAATGGTTTTTTATCACAAGCCAATGGTGTAGATGAACATTAGCTAGATTCTGGTGCATAAAGTGGGCAGGCTCTAGCTTGTTCTTTCTGATATATTTAAACTGAAAGCAGTGATTATTCTCTGTTTGGTTGTGTTTCATTATTTGGTTAAGGTTAATGAGGTCTGCTTGAGCTCTCCTCCAAAGGCCACCTTGGTGTTAATTAGGTCTTTGCGTTTCCTTATGTTATAATTACACTACAGATATTCTAATGGCTTCCGAAAGAAAGTTGAACTGGTAAACCTTTCTTGTCTGGGGTTTTAAACTTGAAAACTTTATACAAGTTTAAATTTAGACTGTAGATATGAGTGTCTCAAAATAATAAATGTTTCATTGGAATTTAAATCCTGACCTTTTCAATAAAGGATATGCAATTTTACTTTATTAGCATAAAAATCAGTTGAGTCTGCGTATTGCTTCACAGATACCAATTTGGACTGAGTTTAGTGGGCTGTAATTGCTGGGTAGTGCCACATTTCTTGTGTTTTGTTGTTATGTTGGACCTAAATTAGTGATTAAACGTGGTGGATGTGTTTTGTGTATGCGGTTAGTGCTCAGTGTAGGTCTTGGACAGGAATTTCTGCTTTCTTGTTATACAATTTATGTTTGATTTAACAAAAATATTCCTAACAAAGTTTTAGTCTGAAGTTATATAGTATATATTGATGACCATATTAACATAATATTAACTTCTCTTGAAATAGACTTTTACACAAGTTTTTTTTTTATTAAATCAGCTTTCATAAATCCATGAAAAGTCACAAACTATCAACCCGATTTTTCACTGTCAAGTATATATTTTTAAGCTATTAAAATGGCTTTGTTGCGTCTAAGTAGAAGAGACCATGAGAGATAATCTCAACAAAGGTGATCAGTCAATAGTCTTCATTCAGAATTAAAGCTCTATCTTCTAAAGCAGTTCCTTGATCCTCCTAAATCTGAGAGGTCTTTTCTGCTCAGCCTCTCTGTGTTGTAAACCCTAAATGTCATGATTGATAACCCTGTTAAACACAAATTACCACCCACAGAGGAGACACCTTAGCGTCTGTATGCAATCCCCCCCCCCTCACCAAGGTTATTTATTTAGAGGAAAGCCTTCATTATCCCACCTCTGACCTTGCCGCACTCATTTTCCCCAAGGGACCCATTTCTCCCAGCCATCAGTGTGCATAATCAACAGCCGCAAGCGTAGAGCTCAGGGCTCAAGCTGCTTGCATCTCTAACCTGGTCGCAACAGCTTGAACAGTGGCTAGAGAATTCAAGAGGACAGTCAGCTTTAATTAACCAGCAGGTTCCAGACAGAGCGTGAATCACCTCACTCCAGTAATAACTTCGATAAGCTGTGGGATTTAAACACCGCCGGTCTCCCATCAGCTATTTTTGTTCCTTTTTCCTAATTAAACAGTGAAGCAAAAGTGCTGGAGTATGCCTACGAAGCTCGCAAGAAGTGCTTTTGTAACACTTAGTTTGCCAATAACCTTAAATTTGGTGTGTTAAATGTGTTAAATAACCTTAAATTTGGTGTGTTTTTTTAGGTTGGAGTTGTAGGCGAGATTAGTGTGCAGTCAGATTTCATAAGAAAAATATGCATGTTGGTCTTAAAGCTGTGACACATCAAGTCGATGAAAATAGTAAGCAAGCGCAGCTTTGTTGTAGTTCCTCTGATTTCCCGGTTTGAAAGACGACTACAGACTACTGCCACCTGCTGGTGTGAGAGAGTTTTCTCCTTTCTCACAGGTGCAGAACATACATGTTAGTTGGCTGTTGGCTGTAGTGTTTGCAGTGTGTTCAAGCACAGCTTTTTGTCCCACAAGCAGGTGACTGGAGGGAAAGGCACAGTTAACTTTCATTGACGCTAGTTTGCTAGTTCTAGGTTTGGTGCATCATAGCCTTTAGTTCTATGCTTCAGTTTTCCACCATTTACATTGCAGTACAACTTAATGAAGACTGTATATGTGACTAATATATAGGGCTATATAGGACCATAGTGATGCTGTACAGACTACGTCTATGGCACTTTTGTTGTCCACCACCCAAACCTTAGATATTCTACATGGAGTAGGAAAGAAATAATGATGAGTAATGACAAAATGTGACAATTTTCATTTTTACTGTAGGTGAACTTTGCCTTCAAGAATCATTAAATATTTGGTCAGATGCTACAGATGCATCCTGAATGATAAAGAAACGTTCTTCTCTATTGAGTCGAGTTGCTTTCTGTGATACAGCATAGAACTGACAAGGCATGACAGGCACCTTGCTGTACAGAACTCTAATTGCGTGTCAGCTGACAGGTGTAAAGCCTGGAGTTTCAAACATACAAGGAGGAGCTGTAACAAGATGCTCTGAATGTCTCTTTGGAAGAAGATTTGGAGCATACAAATTGGGCTGCATCAAATACAGTGAAATTGAGAGCGAGAGAGAATCTCGCCCTCACAAAGGTTGTTCTTCAATTGATTGTGACAGCTCTGGTATTCATGTGTCACCAGCGACATCAGAAGAAGTAGGCCACCAAACCTTGTGTGTGTATTGACAGTGCCCATGCTTTTTCATTTCTGCGTACAGTACATGTATAATGGGTTCTGAATCGCATGTGACTCTTGAATAGACAAGAGACTACAATAGACAAGCTCTCAGAGCCGGCATTAAAAATACGCCTTTTAGAAAACCTACAGTAGAAGCATTTTGGGGTGAAGTAAAGGGCCGTGGTTCGTACTGTCATCTGTTAGTCCCCTTTCAGACAAAACACCCAAGGGAAAACCAACATTGAGGAGCTGAAAATGTCAAACTGCTTTGTCAAGTCCCATATTAGTCATAGAGGCTGCTTGGAGATATTTGAGCTGTGATCCCAGACCAAAGGAGCAGACAGACGAGACCGCTACTGTCCTCAACAATCTCCCTGGAGATATACTGTAGAATTCCAGCTACATATTTTTCTGGACTTCTAGCAGTCCTCTATAGCTATGGTATTTCCATTTACAGATTCCATAGGAAATTCCTAAATTCAGCAGTTTATTGAAGGAATATTTTACCCATAAATGGAAAGAAAAAGACTAAAATGAATGACCAGAAATGTATTAACATTCATCTTGCTACTCCCAGATTAGATCAAATGTGTTATCCGGTGCCATAATTAAATGCTTATTATTATTATTATGTTTTTGGGGTGTTTATATTATTATATTTAATAAATGAAAGACAGAACGTATAGGACTGTTTCTGTAGACACACACTTATAATGTATAATTATGTGTGTATTGAGTCCATACGTACAATACACATATTTTTAAAATCCTGTGTAGTGACGTGGCACCTGTACAAAATTATACATACTTATATACAAAAGGCTTATGTTAGTAGTTATGTTAGTAGTTACAACCAAATGTAATTTTCAGATACATAGAAAACTGTGCTATGGTGGGCATTGTGTCCTAGCAGGGGTATGGGGTGGTTTAATTGCCAATTACAAAAGCTGTTACTTTCTATTTACAATGTAAGTCTGAGGAACTGTAGTCAATATATCTCTCTGGGCAGATGGACAGCCCCAGGACACACAAGAAGGAGAGAAAATCTGTTCTCAGATTATCTCTACTCGTATGCCCTTTCTGCCATTGTCTTATCAAAGGCAAGCTTTATTTTGAAGGTTGTTTTTGTGTGGCATGGGGCTGCATCGTTCCACATGTGGCCCAGTCTGTCTGTGGAGCCCGGGGGGAGAATCTCTGTTCCTTGTGTCTTTGCCTACCAACCCTGCCACAGACTCTGTGTCTTTCACCTCTGTCCTTAATAGTCCATTTCCTATTTACTTTTCTTTTGCTGTCTGCAAATGGTAACTGAAAAAGCGGTTTATAACGATGGCAAAAACAGATTTTGTAGCAAGGAGATATTAGCGGCTTGTCCTAAATACTTTAGTTGCTTTAAAAACGGTCATGTTTTTGTTGTCTGAATAAGGCAATAAATTAGTATAGCACTGCTATATTCCATTGTGAACTTCTATAATGTTGATTTTGGTGTATCAGTATTATCTGAAAAAATCCAGGTAGAGTTTTGCATTGATGATATAAAATGGTTTCCCTCTCTCTTAGAAGGAGTTTAATCACATTTACATAATTGTTATTGGCTATTCTTATGGCGGCTCTGAAAGATTCCTTTTATTGGTCCTCCACAAGATCCTTTTCCTCTATTTTTCTAGCGTTTCCTCTCTTCCCAGCCTGTTTGAGATGTTCCACCCACCCACAAGCTGTGTTCTTGTATTTGGACTGCCAAGTGTACATGCAGTATTTTATCTGCATCTTCTCGGTGTGTCTTCCTATTGTTTTATAACACATTAATGCACCCAAGATGTGATTTCTTGGATGCAAAATTACTGACAGCTACACTGTGCCGTCCAACTGACGCTGCAGTCAAACAGAAAACTGGAGCATCATCACAATGACTGGGAGATGTTTTTTGTGTGTGTCCATTTTGTAAATTTGAGCTAAAGGTGAAGTGTAATTTCTGTACGACTATAGCGGTACCAAATGGAACTGAAAAACTAATTACTTAGCAAACAGGTGCAATAGCGATAGCCCTCTTTTTTAGCGGCCTGGGTTCTATCATTTTCTCCAGAGATTTAAAAAAACTTCAATAAAGCTTTGTGAATCTTTCTAAATCAAAGCAAATCAATCAGGTCCGAGATGAATCACAGATGTATAAGTTGTTTGAAAGTGTAGAGAGACTGATTCAATTACAGCACATCTTTCAAAATGCTTTATGGGAATGGGCCGTGGGCTTTGTTCTCATGATTCCTGTTTCCATGGCAACAATGACTTTGACTGGTGGATCTCTTTCAGTATTTTGGGTAGTGTAGTAGGCCGACTTTACTAGAATTCTGCAATTTAACAGGTTTTTGTTTGAAGTTAAAATCTTGTCACTTCTACAGAGTACAATTTAAGAATCAAGAGCTTACAGTAGATGTGTTTTGAAAGGATTATATCTGATCTCTCAAAATGCAGTTTTTCTCTGAAGAAAATAAGTGGATTTGTTACATTCAGAACTGTACTGTTGTGTTCTGTTTCTCACTAGTATTCTCATTCCAAACACGTCATTGGTTACACAAAAAGTGCCACTCAATTGTGTTTAAATTTTCAATAATGACAGAACTCACCTTTAACAAATTAAATCATTTGCACAATGCAGCCTTGATTTATATAGTAAATTCTTCTAACATACACCAGCTAAGGACAAATGTTTAGCTATCGTTTCATCTCAGCTGCTCTTATACAGGAGTGTATACATGTAAATACACACACACCTACACAGACACACACACAGACACACACACAGACACACACACACACCTAATAAAGAAAGACAAACCTTTTGCAGTAACATTTACTCACGTAAAAAAAAAAAATCTGCTTTATTGGATATTCATATACCGTTGATGTTTTTCTTCCAGATATGTTTTGTGGAAAGAAAAGTTCTTATAAAACTAAAAAAAACTATAATCCACCACGGATTTAATAAAAATCTTGATTTCAAATACCTCCATTATATTTCATCCAATATCGCACCCAACTTTAATACCTACCATAGAAAATACCCACCACAAATATAAAGCAGAGACAGATTTCATAGCCAGCAGACAGGTGGCTCAGCCTAGGCTTAAATTAAGTCTTTCCTACCTCATCTTCCCGCTTGAGTTGAGGGGACTGTCTGTAATGGGCCTGAGATTGTTTTCATTTGCTCCGCTAAGGGCTCAGACAGTAAGGGCCCATTTAGTTGTCTCAACCCTGCGTTTAAAAGGTTTCATTTTACAACTGTGTAGAATGAATTGGAAATAATGTTCTTTAGTGCAGCTACACTCATTATGAGAAAAGGGGACAGTCTGCCTGGCCACAAGGGAGGTTACATATTTCAGAGAATTTACTCTTATTGCCTTCATTAATACCTAGAGAAAACAAAGATGGTAACAGAGCTCAACTGAATAGCTCTGTTATAGCTTTCAGCAAGGATTCAGACACCACATTTATATCCTGAAAATGTTTACTCTTTTGCATCTGCAATCTGTAACTTTTGCTTCTCTATCGCCACCTCTGTTTAAAACTTAAAATTGCAGGTTACTTTACCTACTGTTCTTTATGCACTGGAATCGAACCAACAACCTACTGATTACAAGCCCGACTCACTAACCGCTAACCAGTTAATTTGACATTAAATGAAGCAAAACTGACATTTCCCAGGAAATTGGACAGCTCAAATTATCAATCTTTATTATAAGCTTACTGTTGTGAATTGAGGTAGGGTAAGGTAGGGATCTGTTACTATATCAATAGCCGTTTTTAATTATTGTTTTGTTTATTTTGTTTATTTCTAACCCCAAAAAAGTTTTGAATTGCAGCTTTAATTGGATCTTTGAATTTTTCCGCTTCTCTGCAGCAACTGATGCGTTCCTCGGTTTTCCATATATTCATTCTGAGTATGGTGGCTGTTGACGTGATTGTAGCTGCCAGCAACTACCACACGGACGAGAACCATAAACTAACCAATGATGAGTTCTACCTGGCTGAGGTAAGACCCGTCAAATAATGCGCTAGATGCAGAATTCAAACCCCATGTCAAATAATGCGCTAGATGCAGAATTCAAACCCCATGTTCGGCTTTCATTAAAGTGTCAAGATGCTGCAATTTAGAATGCATAAATGTTAAGAAACTTTTACACATATTCCTAATTATTATTATTATTATTATATATCCTGCAGAAAGTCTTTCTGGACGTCTCTTGGCAAAGTTTATTAAATTTAATAGACACAATATTACAGCCTTATCTTGAGCAAAATAATCCTTATACTGTGATTACATTGAAGTGCATCAGCAAATCAGATTTCGCCGAAAGCTTTTAAATACATATCCCCATCACTTTGTCTCGCCTTAAAACGCTGTGATTAAATCAACTGAGTGACAACGTGGGCGCAAACAGCTTGTGGGCAACACTCCATTTTAGAGAGCGCCGGGTGGGAATGTGTGTGTATATGTGTCCTGTTTGCCACGCACAGCCTCTGCAATCAGTATGCAGGTGGCACTGTGGGAACAAAGACAGATAGAGGAGTGTGGCCACCCGCCCACTCCAAGCTGAAAGACGGAGATAAGGAGGAAGAGGCACCCCACATATTCACAGGCCGATCCATCTCATCATTAATCCACACTGCTTTTGATTTGGAACAGTCCAAACGCAACTGGGGAAAAGCTACTTTTTCCTGTCTTTATTTGAAAATCCCTTCCTTTATACATTTCACTACAAGTATGTTTTTATTAACCTAATGTCCATTCAAGTCATTCGTTTCTTTGTATATGTATTATTATTCAGAAGTTATTGTGTTCAGGCCTCTTCCTATAAGTGTCTTTGATTATACATGTGTTTACATAGTATGTGCAAAAATTATTTACATTTGTTTTACTTTTATGCATTTGCTTTCGTCCAAAAGTGACTTACAGAAGATTTATTGTGGTTTTTTATCAGTATTTGTGTTTATAATTATGCATGTTCCCTGAAAATTTAACCCACAGCAAATGCAATGTTCTACCAATGAACCTACAGGAAAAATATGGTCTTGATTCAGAAAGTTCTCTGTTATTCTTACTGCTGCTCATTGTCCCTCTTCACTGTCTTCAGGTTGCCTTTACTGTGTTGTTTGACCTGGAGGCTCTGCTGAAGATCTGGTGTTTGGGCTTCACCGGTTACATCAGTTCCTCTTTGCACAAGTTTGAGTCGCTGCTGGTGGTGGGCACCACCCTGCACATCTACCCCGATCTCTACCATTCACAATTCACTTATTTCCAGGTAGGGACAGTTACTCATCGAAAAAATTTGCCCTTATGTAATCATAAATAAACTTATGATTACTTTTTTATAACTTGTTACTTTTGCAGAACCTCACATTTAAAATCAATGAACTCAGTATTTCTCTTAAGCTGGCCAAACTATTCAATTGCTCGCTAGTTTTATCTGCCAGCATGTCCCCAAAACAACCATGTTTATAAATCAATAAGCCCCCTATCATTGCTCAGAACTGCTCAGACAGCTTAATAGATGTTACTGGCTGTGAAGTAGCGTTTTTGTCAAATCATGTTATTTTTCAAATTTCAATCAAAATAGCCCAGACAGTTTAGCATTTTGGCCGGATTGTGACGCATGCAGCCGCAGCATTCGTAAAAAGCTCCCTGCATGAGTGCAGCACCTGCTAAATTCCGAGATGCTAATCATGCACTAATGCAGGGTAATAACGCATGCTGGTGGCCATGGAGGAGCTGTTTTCATAGATCTCCAGGCAGCTGCAGGGAATGGGAATGGATGGAGCTCACGCTCGTTGACAAGCCTCATTAAGAACACAACCTGCGCTCTCCCTCCAGTTTCCTCTCTCCTCGCTGCAGGAGGGGCGGAGCTCCAACCGTGAATATTCATATCCTGCCCTCACGTCGGGGCTCATTATGAAGCTGCCATGAAAACGGCACATGATTCCATGAGCAGTCACCATGTAAAATCTGATTTGTAAATAGCATCCTATATTTTTCCATCATTAGCGATATGAGTCATCGGAATGAAAAGCAATGTTTGGTCTAAAACCTTTTGAACCTCTTGATCTGTTTTTTCACTTTTGCACTATATTACATTTACTAACAATTTCTATATTTATGTATTTAGCAGACATTTTTTGTACCAACGTCACTTTGTTACATTGTATAAGTGCCACGTAGCTACGATCAAAGGCGCAATTAACTTGACATTTTGATGGTAAAATATTCCCATAATTATAAATCCAACATGAAGCAAAAGCAGAAAAATTCCCTCTAAGCAGTACCTTCTGCAGGTTTTAAGACATTTCCAGCTTATTAGAAAGGGCAGTGATGCATTCTTTGCTTTACTGTAAAGGTCAAGCTAAGCATTTGTCTTCCAGTTTGCCCAAAATGCCTTATGCAGTTGACCTTGCATTCATGTTGCCAGAGAGCTTAATTAGCCCTCCATTCCATTGGTTCTCAAAGTACGCAATAAAAAATGTCTCAACGTGTCTCCAATTAAAATTCAGCTCCTTTCTTGGGAATCATTTCAATACGTTTCATTAAAATTATTTTATTATTTACACCAATAAATAATCACTGTTGATTAAGATAATGAAGTAGTACAAATTGTTGTTATTGTGGATGTTATGGTGGTGCTGGCAGGACCTTCTTCTGGTCATTGCTGGATGAGGTTTTTTTAGGTTTAAAGGT
>JAZGTK010005727.1:0-21918 GCA_036877625.1 Ambastaia sidthimunki
GCGGCACACATTCGTGTACACGAACAAGGAACTCACGAGTGCCCAGAGTGTGATAAAGTGTTTAAGAAACTGGTGTCACTTCAGACACACATGCGCACACACTCTGGTGAGGCTCGTTTTCTGTGTTTGGACTGTGGACATGGCTTCACCACAGAAATGACACTCATGATACACAGGTACCAACACACATCTGCAAACACATATCCTGCTTTGTGTTTTGTTTAATCAAATCTGACATTTTTGTCTTTTCACTCTAGGAAATCTCATACATCTGAACCATTACACAGATGTTCGTTTTGCGCCAAAACCTTCACCAACATGACCAAGTTTCTGTACCATCGCCGGACTCACAGAATCAGGGAGCCTGTGGCATCAGACTCGCAGGTAAAACTGATTTTAATGAAAGAAATAAACAAAGCTCTGCTCTATTAAAACAGTAGCTTACTGAAATAATAAACTTAAAAACATGTTTTAATATATGTAAGTAACACTACAGTTGTCATTAACACGTTTATTTAGTCACAGACTTTAGTGAAGGATTTCAGGCCAATACAATAGATACAACAACATGATGACACGTAAGATTGTGTCCATGATGTGCGGGCAAAGTTGTTTATTACTGAATTATTGCAGATTTACATTGTGTTCTGTGTTTTAGTGTGTTATGATGCTGCTTGTGAAATCTTTTGTGTTATTGTGGCAATAAGATGTTGCACACATTTATGCTCCCAAATCGCTGAATGCGCCGAACTTAAGAATATTACAAAGACATGTTTTTTTTTTGCTTTAACATTCACTGTGAAATAAGTGATGAAATCACAATGAAATCACCATATTGAAATTTTAATTTCTTCTCTTTGTAGTTTGTACTGGCCAAGCAGTCATCTCTCTCCATCATTCAAAGAGCAAGAGAACGAGAAGCTGTTTGGAAGAAAAATAAGCAGGAACTTACAGTTCCTTCTATGAAAGATCCCAGTGAGATGAGTCCTGTTCTTATTGAGGGTATCGCTGTGGTCTCCCAGTCTGCTGAGCCAACAGAGAATGGGCTGTATGCTCTTAAACTCTCAAACACAGAACAAACACAAAATGGAGGAAAGATGCTGACATGTGACTCCAACCTTCCAACTACTGCTTATGTGGAAGGAAGCGTAGAGAAAGAAAGTAAATCCAAGATTTCTGTTGAAGAGGAAGAGCTAAAATTCCCCTGCCCTGTTTGTAAAAAAAGGTTCTCCTCACAGGTTCGTTTGGTGCGCCATCGCCGAACCACTCACTCCACTGAAAGACGCTTTAGTTGCAACATCTGTGGGAAACTATTCAAGAAGCAGATCCATCTGCGGAACCACCTGCGCACCCATACAGGTGAGCGTCCATTTCAGTGTAGCGTCTGCGGAAAGACCTTCTCCTCTCTTGCCAATCTTTCTCGCCATGGACTCACGCACACTGGAGTCCGTCCGTACAGGTGCGACATTTGTCACAAAGCTTTCAGCCAGTCTTCGAATCTCCGTCAACACCGTCAGCATCTTCATAGCAATGCCATGCCCTCACCCTGTCCAGACTGCTCTGCCTCATTTACACGTCCTGCTAAACTCGTAGCTCATCGTTTTCTTCACCACCCAGGGTCACCAGCACCTTACCCCTGCCCACATTGTTCTGAAGGGTTCTTGCGCAAGCGCCAACGAGACCTGCATTGCCTGGAAGAGCATCCCAACCTAACAAACCTGCTCAGCATCTCCCAGGATTCTCAGTTTAGAAGTCAACAGGCATCGGGTCTGACAGATGGTACTGAGCAACAGAGTGTTTCTTCAATAGTACGACCCAATCTGGATTGCCCCATTTGTGGCAAACGCTTGAACTCTCCAGCAAATCTTCGCCTGCACCAGCTAAGTCATGGACTTGGGCCAGGCAGGCCACGAGGTTCCACATCCTCTACTGGAAAGTCCCACCCTTGCCTGGTATGTGGAAAACTGTTTGTTTCTGCCTCAAGTGTTACACTACATCAGAGAGTTCACACTGGCGAGCGTCCCTATCCCTGTGCGATCTGTGGCAAACGGTTTCGTCAGAACACACACTTACGCGAGCACCTGCGCACACATTCAGGTGAGCGCCCATTTCGGTGTGAGTTCTGCAGTAAAGGTTTCGTGCAGAGCATGCACCTGGCAGAACACCGCCGTACACACACAGGTGAGAGGCCACATGCCTGCGTTGAATGCGGAAAGACCTTCAGGACTGTGTCAAACCTTAGGAACCATCGTAAGACACACAATCGCACTCAAAATCAGCAGCAGGAGCCAGAGCACAATGGAGACATTATGGCAGAAACTAATACAGCAACTTTTGCTGTTGTGGATGCTTCTGAGATAGACCTTGCAACAGCAGTACCAGCTCTTTGCCAGCAGGGGGTGCAGCTTGGACAGTCTCAAGTCTTTCAGATACAGACATCAAACCTGGCACAGGTAAGGAAATTATTTATAAATTAGTTAAAAAGTGAAATGGAAACTTTTGAGCACTAAGTAAAAACTATTTCCATGTTTTTTGCATTGTTTCAGACACAGGGCACTCCCACTATTATGTGTAATGAGTTTGGAGAGCCAATAGCCATTATAGAGACGAGCGGAGACCTGGCAGAGGCCATTGAGCTGTATCACACCGCACTGGAGGGAGGCATCAACATGGAGGCCATCACTGTAGACAACCTGCAGTTAATGTGAAAGAAAAACTGCAGCATTCAAGCAGCCATTGTGGATCACCTTCTACATTGAAAGATCATGATTAAAGATGACAAGACAGATATAGATTGAAGGGAACTGTCAAAATGTTTCAAATTTAAGTCCACTGAATTAAATTTCATTGAAGGTCCATATTGTATCAACAAGTATGTCAAAATAACCACTCTAATCAATTCTCTCAGATTGGTTTTCATGCATATGTTCTCGTCTTGGTGAAAAAGTGGAGAGACATAAATGATCTGTGACAGCCTCAAAGTAAGGCTGATTTTCAAGGATGCAACTGAACAGATGCAAGTCTGTGTTAACATTGCTGATGATACACAGCCATTTGGAAAGAGCCAAATGAAAGGTATGAAGGCAGAGATTTCAGACTTAAAAAATGACACCGGTTGGTGTACTGGCACAAGTTAATACCACAGGACGCTTAAGTTGCTCACTAATGTCCCATTACCATTCAGACCTGCAGTTATTGTAAAGCACCAGAGACAGCAAATTATATTTTAAGGACATTGAGCTGATGAATGACAGGGAATGTGGGTTCAAAGCGGATGTTACTGCTCACTATGGACAGGACTTTATGTGCTCATCTGCATTATGCATTAGGTCATCACTGTGGTCAAAGAGCATTGTGTTTCATACAGTATTTTTCAGTCTGTACACAATGTTATTTGTAGCATTTTTTATCATTACTGTGTCAACTTGGATAAGTGCAAATAAACTTGCTTTATGGATGTGTGCAGTTCAACAATACTGCAGTCTGCAATCGTAATATTATTTTAACTTTGTGTTAATGATGCTAAATGGAATCAGTTACACTTGACACGACAGCAAAACAGTCAACAGTGCAAAACAGATTCTAAAACAGCCAGACTGATTTATCTAAAGCAGTGGGTTAAAACCATTTTAACTTTAGGGCCTCCCCCCAATAAAATATTCTAGAGCTTGACATAACCTAAAAGATAAATATTCATTTTAAGGAATAGCTTAACATAAATATCTTAATTTGTAGTTGTTGCTTATTTTAAAATGTTTTGTCATCTTAAGGTCTCCTAGTGAAAAACTAATGAAAATAAAAACCTACTAGCTATTTTAGGCATCAAAAAATCCTCAAGGACAAAATGTCAACCTGTCAATTGACCATTGTTACATCACCCATACACTACACTACACAAATACAAAAAATTCAGGCGTTTTTCATTTTAGACGTTAATGTTAAACATGCAACTGCTGTTTACATTTATCACCCCATTACTGTTTCCTGTGAGAATTTGTGGTTTAACTTCAGCAATTTCATGGTAATGGAAAGAGGCTGTTTCTTTGAACATCTATTTATTTGTATACTGAGTTATACACTTACAAATTTAGAGCTTGGTATAAAGTCTGTCTTAGGTATTTAAATCAGCAAAACAAGGTAACACAGTAAGAAAAGTTTATAACCATATTTATTTATTTGTCCTTTGTTTTACAATTTCATTTTCTTGTACTGGCTTTGTTCCGTTCAATTACGCTTTTGCTCTTTATTCTGTTGTGGAGTCTTTGGACTCTATTTACAACAAAGATCAGCGCTACAAGATCACCACCGACGGCCTCCCTGTCTCACCTCACAGCCTAAAGTGACTGAGGAAGAATGATAGTGACAAAAAGAGGAATGAATGGGAGGAATGTAAGAGGTGAATAAAACAAAAGTGTACAACTATCAGAAAGTTGGAGTGTCTGACAACATAGGCCTATGTAAATACTTTCTATTAAGAAACAAACTTGTGAATATCAAGAAAAAGACATTAGGAGAAAATGTTAAAGAAGGAATTGAAAGTGCCTCTAGGTGAGGGGGTAGATGGTGGAGAAATATTTCCCACACCCAAACTCATCCCTCCGTTTCTGCTAAAGAAAGAGTATATTAACAGGAATACAGTATATATAGGTTATAAAGACCAGATCCACAAGAACAACAAAACATTATTAAGAACAGTAATAATGAGAAATCTTATAACATAATGACCTGTAAAATTACATGTTGAAAATCAAGTGTCATTTTCTCCTCTAAAACATTAATAAAATTCTTATAGTAAATTATTAAGAATGTATTTCTTACTCCGTGCTTTACCAGCTCATGAAATGTTGAATTAAAAAAGGCAGGAAAAGAAATGTTTAAATATGTGGAATCTCTTAATATATGGAAAGACAAACAAAAATCAATGGCAATAATGTGCCTGTTGACTTCCCTTCCGTTACCTTTTTCCTTCATGGCTAGCCAATCAGAGGCTTTGGAATGACTCCAGTTTGATTGACAACCACTAAAGCCAATCATAGGACTAAAAGGTTTGTGAATTGCAGCACACAGTTCAGAATTAGTCCCCTTATCAATGGTATTCAGTGCCTTAACAAAGCTTTCCATGAAAAGTCTTCAAAAATTAAACACCACAGAGGAAAAACAAGCTATCAAAAATTAAAGTCCAATAAGTCTTCATTATCACTTAAACTTAGCCAGTGGAGGCCAGCCTCACAATGACTGGCAGTAACCCATGAGCCATTTAAAAAACTGTGGTCAAGCTACTGCCAATCAGGCCATAAAAACACAACTCAGTCTTAAAAGGGATTGGGTGCCCTTACATGTCCCGCCTTCTAGAGACATCAGCAGCGTGACTTCATTGGCTTACAGGACGAGCCCACAATCCTCTAGTTTCAAAGTCCAAAGGAAGCCTATTGACTAATATAATGCTGTAAATTCAAGTGTGTATATTCAAGACGATGCACTGTGGTGTATGCACATGTCTTTAAGTAGCTAAGTGTTATGTCAATGTAAGTTATTTGAAATATTTTCATAATTCAAAGTCTCATAAGTAACATAAAATACTGAGGAATTAAGTTTCAAAATCCCAAATGGTTTTGAGGCGTCTCCCCTCATCTGCTGCATTTACATGAAGATTTTGCTCTTTTGCTCTCTGTCATTTTGAGGCAGTCATATCAGAGACAAGTCAACAAATGTAGATTATGCAGATGTCGAGTAGAGACATCTGGTTTTAAAGCTCTTCTTTCCACACATCCCTCAACCTCATCTGGTGGAGTCCTGTGAATCGCCAGCGTTCCTGGGCTCCTCGGGGCTGTTCTGTTCACCCTCCCGCTCTGTTTCTTTCTCCTGAGGTTCTCCCTCACTGGGCGCTGCCCCAGAAGGTCCCGGTAATAAAGAGGGATCTAAAATGCCGGCTGATTCTGAGGGAGCTGCCGTCTGCATGATCTTCTGCCGGACCTCACGGATCTTCAGCTGTAAACACACCTTAGTGGGGAAGATATCGGCATATCGTGCCTGGAACGCAGCAGTAGCTTGAGCTGTAGAATGAGAGTGAG
Organism: Ambastaia sidthimunki; assembly: GCA_036877625.1. Classification (NCBI taxonomy): domain Eukaryota; kingdom Metazoa; phylum Chordata; class Actinopteri; order Cypriniformes; family Botiidae; genus Ambastaia; species Ambastaia sidthimunki. Next base: position 6,072 of record JAZGTK010005727.1, read on the forward strand.
GAGGCAGGAAAAATACTGTTATTGACAGAATACAATCTAATGAATACTGTTATTTGTCCATAACATTAGTGTCTATTTAGATACGCATTTAGATTGTTTTGATCTAACAAACAATGTTATTTATTTATAGCATCAGTTTTTGCACCTGAGGGAAAGAAGCCATGTTCCTGGAACAGCTGCATTACAAGAGCTCTCCTCTGATCCAGAGTCCTCCTAAGAGATGAGTAGGGCACCTTTTCAAACTCCAGCTCCCCTAGTATATCCTCTCCATCTGTACCTGAGAAAGAGAAGGACGAAAACAGGGATACAGACAGAAAAGGAAAGGTGAGATACAGCAAACAATGTACATTTATTATGTATCTGAATCAGAGCTGTAGAACTGTACTTTAGGTGGCTTTAGCTAAATAACGTGTGGGTGGCAAAATATTACCTGGCCTATCAAAGGTGAAAATGTCCCCCTCACACTTGGCGGCACTTTTAGGTGTGTTGGGCTCTGAACTACAGCTAGATCTGCGACGACTTTTTCTTTTAGGAGAAATGGGATCTTCTGTTGATGAGTCCAGGTCTGCAAACACAAGGGTTGGTTCATTTTCGATTTCCACTCATCATTAACACTCAGTCAGTGGAGAGGTTTGAATTTCACTCTCACCAGTGGAGTTTTTCCTCTTCCTGCGGTAGCTGCCCAATATGGCTCGTGGGGAGGTGGCAAGGCTCTGCAGGGTTGGAGAAGGCAGCACCTCCTCTGGACGGAACTCAGGCAGTTCTGCAAAGCGCTCCTCAAAGTACACCTCAGACAGGACCCTGTACACATGAGCAATGATTTTTACTAACAACCAGTCAGAAGTGAGTTACAACAAAAATAGCATATATGTTATAAAACATACTTGTCAACAGAATCAAATGGTCGTTTGAGTGGTGGGGGTCGGGCCTTGACTTTTTTAGCAGGTGGTGTGTCTTTATCACTGTGAGGCTGAGGTGGGGCAGGGTCTGATCCAGTGGGTGGAGGCAATGGAGAGGAAGGGTGGGAGTCCTTCCATTCAGCCTGGAGGAGAGAAAAACAAAAAAGGGACAAATTGTTTTTTTCACTTTATTGTAGCATGTAAGTACAAACTGTGCTACTTTTATTGCAACTGCCTTTACGAAAAACACAACAAACCAAATTATTCATGAAGGTATTAGAAATACACTAACAAAGCACAATTTTTATAATTACATTTGGTTGACCAAATCGTGTACACAAAACAATCCCACATATAAACTAATATTTAAAAAAATAATGTATTGATATCAAAGCAATAAATAACAATTATCACAATTACCTGAATCTTATTATTATATGACTATTAATATCATGTTATTATCATTTGAATTTTTTGAAAATATTAGGAGGGCCTAACCTCTTTGGCATTTGCTTCTTTGCCACGCCCACTGAGAGTACCACCCTCCACCACAGAGTGGGCGAAGCCTTCTGCTGACCCCTCCTCTGGTGGGATGGCAGCAGGGGAGCTTATTTCACCTGCCTTGTCTACCTCAAATGAAAACCGACTCGCACTCTCTTTATCCTTCTCTCGTTCTCTCTCTTTCTCCCTGTCTCTTTCCTTATCTCTCTCTCTTCCTCTCCCTCCTCCATCATAGCTGCCGACGGGGATGTTGGCCACTGTGGCTTTTACTTTCTGAGGAGGCCTTGTTGTGATCAGTTTGGGAGTCCCAGGAGCGCTGCCTGTTAAAAACAAGACAAGAGTATCACTAACAATCTGTCACTGGGGCTACAGCGCAAGCATAAAAACAGTTTTGGGCTTTTTCAAACATTAAAAAATTTACAATTTACTAATTTTCAATTTACATTTTTTAACACTGGATGTTTGTGATTTCATGTACTGAGACATGATGTCTAGTTATTACTCTAGGTATTATTAAAATCTATTGTCTGGATTAGAGTCTATTGTCTGGATGTGGCCATAATCACCAACTCTTATTTTAGCCAGAAAATTGGCAAAATATTTGAATTAATTTAGCTTTAGTCTATGGTAATTGAAAATAAACATAGAAACATAAAAATATGGGATTAGAATCCACCTCAAATATAAAAGAGCTTATAATTGATTTATGTCTGTCATGCAGACTCACCAGAATGAGAGAGTGGAGCAGGGCTCCCAGCCTGCAGTGGAACTGAGGGGCCTGATGGGGGCGCAGCTGAGCTGCTGCTTTTACTTGGGACCTGAAACTGTTTGTCCGTCTGAGAGTGAGAGACCTTTTCTGCCTGCCTGTCAGAGGACTGTGAATAGATTCCGTCTGTATGCTGTCGGTCCAGTGTTCTCTCCTGGTGCGACTGACGCTCAGAGTGTGATGGCACATTTCCCGGCCTGTCTGAGGTCACAGGGGTCATTGTGGAGGTTGTTGTGGTGTTTTTAGGAAGAATGTGGGGAGATAGGCTAGAAGGACTGGACACTGTGTACACCACGCTGGGTGACACCGTTGCCACAGACACAATCCCGGTTGCCAAAGTCATGTTTGTGGGGGCGTAGATGGTGGTGATGGCTGGTGTGTGAGGAGCGATGGGTGACTGGGCTGGAGCCAGCAGTGACGGCTGACCTAGAGAAACAGAATACAACAGACCTGATGAACATCTGAAGTTTAAAGAAAGAGCGACAAAAAAGAAAGTCGTACAAAATAGTTAGCTGTCATGTTTTTACATTTATGTACAGAAGACATTTTTGTATAGAAGGCACTTGAATCAACATATAAACAACATATAAACATTTATGTTAACATTTATAAACAGTATGTGTGTTTTTTGGGTATCAGACTCATTCTCTTGGCATTGCTACTGTCATGTCACGCTCTACCAAGTGAGATACAGAAACTTTTTTTGTGTCCTTATGTCATTCCAAACCTTCTAAGCAACACAAAAGACGATATTTTGAAATACTGTATGCTGTAACTAAACAACACTGGCACCCATTGACTTCTATTGTATGGACACAAAACCACTGAGACATTTCTCAAAATATCTTATTTTGTGTCCCACAGAAGAAGAAAGTCATACAGGTTTGGAAAGACATAATAATGGGTAAACGATGGAAAGTTTCATTTCTGGGTGAACTATACCCTGATCAGGCCCCTCTGATTACTCTTGTAAACATTCAACAGATGATTCGCTTAAAAGAGGAAAACATTGTTCGATGAAATCAGAAAATGTTCTACTCTTCATATAATTCCACATGGTATTTATTTATTAGGCTGCGTGTATTGACCTGCGATCAGTGGCTGCACCAAAGTCTGTCCTGGATGAGCAATCGCTGCAAAAGTTGCTAGGGGTGATGGCACATAAGCAGATCCAGGTGTTGCTAATGCTGTCTGAGAGGAGGAGCCTGTTGTCGTGGGAACTAATGGCAAAGGAGAAGGAACCCCAGGAGTGGACTGTACATAAGTGATTCTGCAGGAGAGAAAGTCATATACACAGAAAAAAGATGTATTTAGAGAGAGAGAAGCAAGTCAGGGTTATTTTTTAGTGGTGCAGTACTTTAGGAGTGTGGGGGACGTTTGTGTGTGTGGCTAGGTGAGCATACGTACGTAATAGTGTGTGTTATACCTTGTAGGTGGGGGCGGTAGCAGCACTGTCTGAGACGGGGTAGAGCCTGGGGAGACCACTGTAGCTGTTCCCATAGTAACAGAAAACGGGCTCCCTGGTTGCACTGGTCCAGCAGAAGGGAGTTGTGACTGGACGACAGGCATGGGAGCTATTTGAATAATCTAGATGAAAAGGATGAAAACATACTGCTTAAAACAAACAGGACTTACAATTAATGATCAATTTAGTGCTTAAAACACCATTTACACGTGAGTTATTCTGTGTCAACTTATGTGATCATTTAACACTTCAGATCTCACCTTACTTCCTGCCTGTGCTCCATTCTGAACAGGAAGAGGAGGGGCCACCAAGGGAAATTGCTGAGAAGGGGCAGGAGCAGCCCGCACTGTTGCCATGGGAACCAGCATTTTGCCCTGCAAGACTGGTGACTGAGTTTGCACTGCAGACAGAAAAAGAACAGAGTGTTAAAAAAATAATTGGGTCTTGCACACATTGTCTTTTCTGGCACAGCACAAGATTATAGAGAGCAGTAACTGTACGTTAACAAAGGCCAAATAATAATGTTCTGAGCCAATACAATGAATATACTGTTTTCATATTATTACATGTTAACTTTTAACACCTTATTATAAAGTGCTTTACACAATTTTATCATTCCTGTGATGTTTTATGACGCTCATATTCTCACCTCTGGCTCCTGGGCTAACCACTCCAACAGCAGGACTTGAGACATATCCCGACTGCTTCCCATTGGCCAGTGAGGCATGAGTGGGCAGAGCTGTGGGTAGGGTGAAGATACTGGTTGGCTGATTGGCCTGCTGAGGGGAAGGGCTCTTGGGATTGTTGGTTGAGAGGGTAGGAAGAATGTATTGGACCTGTGTTATTGGTTTTTGGCTTGTTGAGGGCACTAATGGGGCAGAGGGCAGAATGTGCGGCTGCAACACAGGCAGAGGCAGTGGACCATTACTATGAGTAAGTGAGGCCGATGCAGGGGAGGCGGGGTTTTGCGACGGAGAAGGCGTGACAAGCTGGACAGCAGGCGGGGCTTGGAATGTGCCTCCCAAGACTAGATTGGTCACCAGCCCCCCATGACCCGCTGCTGCACTAATAGGATTGGGCGATGATGAAGAATAGTACCCACCCCCTCCAGTTGCGGCTGTTGCCGCATTACCCATGGCACCAGGTCCAATGAGAAGTTGCGTCTGGGGCAGTGCAGGTTTCTTGTCATGAGGGGACTTGCTGGCGATTGGCACTGGCGTGCTGACGACAGGACGCACCACATTTGTGACAACAGTGGATGCCACTCTCATGGTTCCTAGAACTGACGATGCTCCACTGGCAGAGCTGACCAGAATGGACTGACCCATAGAGGACTGAGGGAGAGACTGAGACACACTTTCTTCAACTTCCCTTCGTTCTCCATCACCTCCCTCCATTGTTCGCTTCCTCTTTGAGGAAGCATCACTAAAGCGTCTGGAGGTGGGGTAGGAAGACAGAGACACACTGCGACCATGACCAGGGCCATAAGATGAGGAGCAAATCACTGGAGCAAAAACTCTCTGATGCAGTCAGAGTGAAAAATCCAGGAAATAACAGCAGTGAAATGAGAAAGGGAAGAGGGAAATGAAAAAACAACACCATAAATTAGCCAGAGACAGCAAGCATTTGCAATGATACAGATTCTTTACCAGTTAATGGAAATGTAATAGCCTTTTGTAAACTTCATTAATAATTAACTAGGAAAAAGCTTAAGAACCACAAGACTTTTTAGTTATAAAGAGAGCAAAGAGTTCAAAATTTTACCCTATTTTATAAAGCTACACTGCATGTTTAAAAGAATAATTCAAACAAAATGTTCATCTGTATATTATTTACACACTCCCATGACAAATTATCTCAATAAAGCATGACAGATGTTAGCCAGAGATGCTTTTTTCAACACACTGGAAGTACATACTTTTTTCCATTGCTAAGCTGTTTACGCACTATATTCTAATCGCTCAGAGGCCATCCATCCAATAGCTTTGTGTAAAGATTCATTACTGAAAAAAGCCCCAATGCAGAATAAGATTATTATTAATACTACAATGGTGCATTTGTGTGCACATTTTGGAAACTGGCAAAAAATCATCATACAATAGGAACTTTTTCATTTCTTGGTGAGCTTCTCCTTTAAGCACTACAATGTTTAAGATTAAATCAACTAAAAGATCTAAAATATAATACCTTGCGTTCTCCTTCATCTCCAGATCCATTTTCACTGTCGCTGTCTGTCACCCTCTCCTTACACTTTAAGTCAATGGAGCTGCCCGGGTACGAGTCCTCTGAATAAAACATGACACACAATAATAACGTTATGCCAGAATTGTATAAGTGGTGAAAAAATAAATGTGGTGACGACACATTATATCATCATCATCATCAATTACTCACAATCTCTTCAATCAAGGACCAGAGAAACTTTTAAACTTCTAATGATGAAGTATGACTCACCAATGACATCATCATCTCCCTCTTCCTCACAGATGACCATGCGCTCTTCGTCACTGGTCATGTCTTCACTCACCCCCCTCTGTGTATGAGAGAGAGCTCCCTGCCCAGAAACCTGACCACCATCACCACACATCTACAAAAACAATTAGAATTAGTTCAGCAAGAATGTTTGTTAGGGTGCAGATTAAGTCAGTGTGTGTCCATTACCTTCGCAAGCTCAGCTAGAACCTGAGGATTGCCTCTCTCGCTCCTCTCCAGATTATGCATGGCGCTCTGAGAGAAGGCACGAGGGCGGGAAAGTTGACCGTGCCTCTCAACTCCACCTTGCTCTGATGCGCTCACCATGCTAGGCCCCACCCCTTTAAGTTCCACCCCCATTGACACAGTCGGGGGTTCTGGAATAGTTACAACAGCATTAATAGAAGGCTTTGATATTTTCTTGCTCGCTGATATATAAATATACCTGCAACATAACCTGGAATATACCAAAGTGAATATAATTCAGAATCCATACATTGAATTAACTGATAACATTTTAACCCAGAATATCTGGGTCTAGTTAAATTCTGTCAGCATTTACTAAACTAGCAATGGCTTCAAAGCTACGAGATACTGCTTTAACACACTGAGCAGTTACAAACCTTACTTTTCCTGTTCCATACCTGTGGTTTCAGACATGCTCCGCTCACGGATGTCTTTGCTCCCTGGAACACCACGCCCCTCACTGCTGGACTTTTTTCTGTCCTTATTACACCATTTCCAGTCAGGATGTGCCTTAAAGTGAGCCTCCTTCACCTGTAAGTGAGAGAAACATACAAACATTAAAGGAAATAACAAATGATTGAATGTGCTAAATGGAGATTTTTAAAAGCATCTACACACAAATGTAAGTTTGTTCCACTAACCTGAAATGCCAGGTCGTGGTATTTTTGTTTTTCTTTGGGTCCTAGGGCATACCACCATTCTCCAAGTATCTTGCTGACCGTGCGATTGTCCTGGTTTGGGTGTCTCTGATGAACCAGGGCACGATGACGCTTACTGAAGATCATGAATGCGTTCATGGGCCTCCGGATGTGATCTTTCTCCCTCTGTGAAATAAGGAGGGTAAGTGAGGAGGGTAATAAGGGTCTGTGTGTGAGAGAAGGAGATTGTGCATGTGTATATGTGGATATGTACCTTGCCAGGACTAGTTTTGTCATCTTTGGGCAGTGCGCTGAGAGACTGAGATCTACGCTTTCCTGGAGACGCGGAGATCGGCGGATCAGGAAGAACGCCTGGGAAAAACCTGGACCACAGGAAATATCAGTTTCATTAACTGAGGGGAAGAATCAGTAGGGCTTAACAATAAAGTGGAACAAAATGGAAGATTCAATAAAATTTCATTATTGATTATTGAAAAAATTGAAGGATGGGGGGCCAAACAAATTATTATTACAAATATTGTGATACTGTATAGATGTTTAGCTGCTTATATTCAGTATTTAGTTACAATTTCATGTGTGATTTTTCAAAAAACATGACTGACCACCATTTTAAGCAAGTCTGTGAAAAGATGCAATGTTCAGTAGTGGATTTTCTATTTGGACCACAATGCAAACTCAGAAAGAGCTAAGAAAACAACTGCACAAAGTCCAATGCACATCAATGAGAAACAAGACTGCTGTACATCATGGCTTTAAAAAAATTACACACTAAACATAAATAATCACAATATCAGCGTATTGTGATGTAGATATCAATACAATGTTGTTTCACATGATCCCTGCTGACTCCCATTCTTTGCAACGGTAATCGCTATATCATACCATATTGATTTTTTCCAATCTACTTCTATCATACACAAGTTTTCTGTCTTGTTCTCTTTCTTAATTTCTCTTTCTTACAGAAATGTATATTCCTTCTCATACACATTCCTCTCTTTAATGCTCACAATGATTTAGTCTTGAGCAGATACACAATTCTTTATACATAGCTGTTATAAACCCACACACTCAAGACTATGCTTCATTACAAAGAATACAAAGGATGTATTTTTACTGTTGTAACTTGATCACAGCTGCCTGTTTTTAAAGTGTGAAGCCCACGAGAATGACTCAAGGCAACCCACCATTATTTGAGTTATTTTATTAAAATTATTTGAGATTTTGCCTATTATGTATTTCTGCCTGAATGCACATGATCAAAGTGCTGGATGGTTTTCTGTAATACAAGCATTGTGGTACTGTATTTGTGTGACTGTATAGCCGCGGTGGCCAAACACAGGCCCAAAAGACCCACCAATTTTACTCAGAAAGCCCTCAGGGCCCTTCAGTGTGCTGTGAAACAATACAGCAAAAAGACATGAGCCAATTACTGAAGACTGCAACACGCTGTGCTGATGTGTACTTCTGCTTTGTAGCTTACCAGCAAAACAAAAAAACACATAGCATAACATGTCTGTAATGTAAGAGGGATGGATGCTTTACAAATCAATAACACCCTAATTCCAAATGAGTAAAGTCAGCTTAATGGGTAAAACACATTTCACAGAAACTATATCTGTTGACTTGATGATTATTAAAGAAATAGCAGTGAGGGATGTTATATTTAGATGGCAGTTTATTAATGCAAACTGCCTCTGGTTTGATCCAGTCATTCACACACAGGAGAAAGTGAAAAGCTTTTGTTCTCTCTGTCTGTGTGATGTCATTATGCAGCTCTTTCCGCGCAAAGCAACAGAACACACTGAAACAGATGACACATCACACACACTGGACCACTCACAGATCGTCCACGTCACTTTCTGTTTCGCTGTCGGGTCTTTCTCTCTCAGCATCCTTCTCTCTCTCTGGAGGCAGCTCGTCTGCGGAGGGAGCGGGGCGTGAGGAAGGGTTGGGTGCTCCCTCTATAATCTCCTTTAGCACTGACCCACTCTGAGACTCTGAGAAAGAAAGACGGGTTATTTATTAAAGGATGCTTAATGAATCCCTCCAATCTGGCAACCTCTGAAGTCAATCGCTGGATTGGGTAATGGGTAAATTACAGTAGACAAGAGTTACAGAGACTCACTGCAGATGTGAGAGAACAGACCACATACATAACAGGGTTCAGACTATTCTAAATGTTAATATTGAAAACGTTTTTAAAATCTATACGAAATGCTGACAATCACATTTTAGGTAATTTTGGAATCAAACAATGAGTGCAAAATACCTTTTTTCAGAGAGGCTGTCTGCAGATGACTGACAGTTTGTTGGCCCTCACCAGGTTGAGCCGATGGATCTGATTGGGTGGGTGCCAGGAAAGGGACCAATGAATGCCAAGGAAACACTGGAACCGATCTGGGCTCAACATTAGTCCACACTACAGAAGAAAATAACAGAGCACTCATTCTATGCTGCATTAATGCCATACTTTGCCAATTAATGTTACTTTTCAGATAAAGGAGGACTCAAACATTTCAGACAGTAACTTAATGATATCCTACACCTTCACTCATGATGCAAGATGTTATTTACAAATGCCGTCTTGTTCAAATGGATATTGAAAGAGTAACTTGTGTTGCTGGAACATAATATTGTTTCATGCTTGTCATTCATTAGGTAAACATTAATGTAGACAGAAATAGACTAAACCATCCCAACAACAAGTGTATTATGAACGCAGTAAACGTTTTATACCCAAGTCATTTTAAGCCAAACAATTGTTTCAAAACACCCGATTAATGACTAAATAACGGTATGTTTATATAGTTTGTGATACGATTTAAGAACTCTATCTTACAGTTACAGCATTTATCTGCAATAATAAACAGCAGAATAAGACACGTTGAGTAATAAAGACTGACCAAACATGCTGAGTCCTTGGCGAAGATACTGTGGGCTTTCCGATGAAAACATGGGTGAAAAAGATCCTAATTACTTTATTACAGAAAAACTTTACAAACGTGTAATATGTCCATTAAATTGGTACTGTTTAAATGTTCATCTGATATGAATAAACACAAGTTCTTGCGATTACAAATGAAGTATCCACGTGAAGCTTTTCCCAGACAAGTGATGTTGAGTCCAGCGGTGAAAATAAGCGGCCATAATCGATGCTTCCAGCATCCGTCTACTGGAGTTTCTTCACGTTGGTACCAAATGTTCTGCCTAATAATAACAAACCGCTATGCAGTCACACTGATCTTTAGTTCATGATCACTTTCTTCTGTGTTCTTCAACTTACTGGCTCAGACAAAAGATATTTATGTCAAAATGATGATAGTGTGCAGTGAGGTACCGCAAAGGAAAATCAAGCGACGTTCCACCTCCAGGAACGAGCAGAATGACAACAAATAACGATCTTTGTGATAAATCACTTTCATGTACACTCTTATGATTATTATAATCGCTGTTGTGGTTCGATATGCGCACACGGGTTTGGTTTGGATGATGTGGTTTATTTTTGGTCCTGCTTGCCCCCCTCCTCGTCTGAGCTTGTTTACATTTACGAATGGCTGCGGTGGTGAAGGGGTTAAGTAGGCCTCTCGGTCATCCTCGGGCTCGAGTAGTGCAACAGTCGCGCCCTGGGCTTACCTCAGCCCAGGGGGATACACATTAATAATAGCACGATTAATAATTCATTTGGCAACAGAAGCATGAACGGGCGTCGTAGAAAATAACAGCGCGACACGTGAGAAATGTTTAAAATCGTGAAAACGGCTTTCTCAGTTATCCGTCGTGAAAATGGGAAGCCCAAAATTTGCCAGATTAGCAGGCTAGCATGGTCGTTTGCATGAGTTAAAGAGAGGGTGCTACCGCAGTGCGAGTGTCATTTATTCTTTGGGTTGTAACACAGATCGGAGATGTTCTAAATCCCCAAATTATAGAAAATAATATTCATCAGCCAGGAAATAGATACGCATCAAGTGATTAAAAGGCCACATCTGTCGTTTTCACGTGGTCACTATCTTTCTTTCTGGCTGTCAGTGCACGACTTTATCAGATCCACACCCTGTTTCAAATAAGATCCGAATGTATCAGTTTGGTTTCCCTACTAATGATTGACAAACGCATAATTACATCCTGTCTGTATACAAACAGTAACCGGACTTATTCTATACTGCCACTTTGGTTGGATGATTTAGAAGCTGGATTGGAGATCCGGACCTGGTTTTAGCATCACAGTTCCAGATGAGTCCGTCCCATCGGGAACGCCCCTGGTCTCGCATCCGCACAGCCGAGAGCTACCACAAAACCTGTCCTCATGTCACGGTTTAAAACTGTAACACTACGCGGAAAACACACGGGTTAAAAAAGGGAACCGCGTCTGCCAGCGAGAAACTACTAAAGCCAAAAGACAACCAACCCAAAACAACAACATCTACCTGTTCAATGTTCCAGATCAACAATCATTAGTTACACTGTTGTAACACTGTAGCTGCAACTACGTAAATAGTGTGCAGAAAAATACCCCTTTTCTAAATGTTGTATTCTTCAGTAATTGTGTTTGGTATATAGTTATTAAAACACTACTTTACCATACAAATTTCACTTATACCACTGTAACACATCATATCCTGGATAATAGCAGCATATCATGTTGAAGAAAATGGAACCCCCGTAGATTGTACAACCGCACGATGATCATCTATTCCTAAACGCAGAAAGCATCTTTTTGAATATCATCTCTTTATCTTACACTATAATGTTGCTTTTCGAAGGCTTATTAAGTGATCTGGTTCAGTCTGAACCAGGTTTAAATCCTGAACCACTTTTATCTTTAGCTGAATTCAATTTGCAAGTTAAACCAACGCTATGACTTCTCTTTTTAAATGTCTTCTCCGACACCCCCTCCCTCGCACACACCCCAGCCTCAATAAGTCTCATCCAAACGGCTAATCGACCACTAAACTCCTCGCCTTCAGCTCTGACACAATCTCAAAACTGCTCACAATCATTTAACATACGACTGCCCGAAACGGCCCGTCTCCGCTGTATATTAACCCACTATGAGCAACGACTGAAAAATACAAAACCGAGAAGCTGGACAGAGATGATCCGGCGCAGTGCCGTTGTGCTGAAATGACGGGTCTGTATCGTAGTAATAGCCCGTAAAGTCTAGTGCAGTTCTCCTGCAGCAGGGTCACTTTTCCGATCCGAGGCGACCCGCGGCCCCTTACGTGCTCCTCCCAGCTCGCTCCGTAGGTGTTTGTAGTAAAAAGACTTTGTATCATAACATCATTCAATTGGCCACGACTCTTCCCTCGAGTTCTCTCTCTCCTCTCGCTTCGCAACCCCTTTCTTTTTCCCTCCCTCTTCCTCCTGTTATTGTAGGCTGCCCTCTTTCGTTCTATGAGCGTGTCAACCTCGCCCAGCCCGTGACCCGCCTTTTACTCTTCTAATGCTTTCTTACATTGGTCTACCACGCAACCTATCGTAAGACAATGCGTGACTCTGATTGGTGCAAGTGAGCGTTGGAATGTCAGTCATATGCAAATCAGGCATCGGATTTTATCATCTCACTGGTCACGGCTGAAAATTAGCTAATAAATATTTAACAAGCTAAAGAATCTGGGGCACGACTTTACTTGGGCTCTCGTGATATTTGTCCCGCTGTGACGTAGCGTTACTGTACTTCCCAAAAAGCACAGCACGTCACAACAGGTATTTTATCTTGGGATTTGTTTTGTGGTTATTATGGATTACTGCTGAATTATTCTGGGATTGGTTAAACGCACAAATTAATAGGATTCGGCGTGTGACAACACATTTTTACAACCATTTAGACAAATTTCCTTTTATGGCAGTTAAGAAAGCGCCCAGAAAGGCTCCTATGTCTGACACATAAATACATGCAAATTTAAGTAAAGACAACCTTAATCAAATATGTTAAGATGCAACTAATTTAAATAAGACTGGTACAACTAACTGCTGTATTACTTCATAGGAGTGGATAGTGGGGTCTGGAGATCATTTTGGTCTTTATTACTTAGTGTGATGGGTTAACAAAACAGGACACAAATAAGATTTGTCATTATTTCCTTTCCTTGACACTATAAAGCTGTTCATGAAGCCACAAACACTTAATAGCACTTCTGTAAACAAAGGCAACAAATACTTTATTTATCATTCTTCAAATAACATTGTGAGTTTTCCCCCTATCATTTACTGTTTGCCCTTATATTATTAATTAATGTTATGTTATTAAAGCATGCCAAGCTTTGTTTTTGTGAATGACTCCTGAATGACTCCTGTTTAACGGTAATGTCATAGACAAAGGTGACTGTCCAAAAACAGTATTATTAGTGAACATAGCTCTCATGCAGCACGACAGAGGAATGCCTATGGTGAGTGTCACTGTGTGTAGGTTTATGTGTGTGTGTGCTGAGCATGAAAGAGCTCAGTGACTGGGTTGTTTGTATGGGGCAGAGGGATACTGGCCTTGTGCCCAGTATCACCCAGTCCCTTCACAAACAGTCATGCTACAATGAGAAAGATTTGTGTGTAAAAAAGAAAAAAACAAAAGGAGACACAGTGAAGCCAAAGTGTAGTAACAAATACCACAAATTCACATTGACCAACCTAACCACATAATTATATATCTCAGTAAAACCTACTACTGTATATTGGCCTGAAGATCAGCCTTTTAGCCTACATTACAAATGCTGAAACCATACAGAAAGACACACACAGTGGATTAATAAAATCAGTGGTTGTGGAATGTTTGAGAAAAGAGAGGGAAAATGGACGGGAAGGGGAAAGTGTGTAAAAATAGAACAAGAATCATTATATGGAGAGGAGGGGAGATGGCAGAAGGAGGAGTTGTGAAAGTTGTGAAAACAAGGCCCTGCTCAGTGTACGTGGGAAGATGGTCACAGAAAGACCGAAAACCTAAAACAGATTGAGAAAGACAGATCATAGAGTACATGAGTGATTTTGTGTGCACACATATTTACTCACGTTGTGAGTCCACACATATTGAACTGAGGTAAAACTGTGCCATGTTACATGTCTCCTTTTTAAAACACAATGTCATAACAATGGGAGGGGCTAATTTATATCTCAACCACTGAGCTTGCGCTGAGTTCCTGGCAACAGCCAATAAGCTGCGACTGAGAACCTCCAGCTCTGAGTATGATTATAGTAAACAAGTTCTTAACTCTTTCCACGCCGATTCCATTTAATATGACTCGCAGCAAAACCCTCTTTACATATAATTTAATATGAATATACCCCAATAAAGAATTAAACAGTTGTCAGCAACATTAAAATTATTTAGCAGAGAGTGATCATCTCTCATGTAGCGATAGGTTAAGTACAGTGTGTTTTACTGTGCCCATCCTCCAAAGTGTTTTATTGTTTTGCCACCCAACCCCCCCCCTCTAATCAGTGTTTTTACGTAATTAACACAATATCAAAAAGTCTACTCCCTGTTGCCATGGCAACAGCCTCATGGGTACTGTTACTTGTGCCACTTTGTTGACCACTGACCATGGCACAGTCGCTCCACACACACGCACACGCACACGCACACACACACACACACTGCCCTTTTGTAAGATATTTATATCACTGCTGCCATCTGCCAGTACCAGTATTCCAGCTTCTTTCCAAAGGACACATGGAGGAGAACAGAAAAAAAAAGTATGATGCCTAACCAATAATGTTTTTCTGCACATTTCTTCTGCACATTACTGCTTAACGGAGTCAAGAAATGCAGTACAGATAAACACACCGTAGTCATAAAACTGTATGTCTGTTCCGTGCTTGTAATGGCGCACTATACTCACATGGGGGCAGCACTGTCTCATTGAAAACTGAAACTGAAACCGTCCACGCAGTGAGAGATTACAGCTAGAGATGGGGGCTCTCATGCGAATGTATGTGCAATAATCTAGAATATATTTATTATATCTTGTGATCTCCTTTGAGATCACTAGATCACTTTTTGAGTTCTCCTTTTGAGAATATTAGCATAACATGTAAATTATAAGAAAATATGTGTAACAAACACGGGATGAAAAAACATAGGATGTCTTTCTCTGGTATTCCTGGGAACACTCTATGATCAGAGGTAGAACAGAGAGAGAGACTTCTGCACTGCACCAGAGCGAGAGAAAGAGAGTGAAACAGGTGACAAAAAAAAAAAGAGTAGAAAAGACTCACACACAGAACAGATTCGAAGGTGACAAGGAAAAATTTGAGAGTTCAAATGACATTACGCTTGCAGCAAGGATAAGAGGAGAGACATGATTTGTGGATACAAGTGATAAACACTGCAAAGAAATATTCGACAGATGGCGGCTCAAAATCGTGCACATACATATAAGAGATCTTGTCCTGCGCTCTATCAAGGCTCTATCTATACATTAATAATATCTATTACGTCTCAGCCTTGACAGAGCGTGGGATCTCTTATACAAACTGTTATAATATTTATAATGTTATATATATATTTTACAGAATTTTGTATTTTGGTGTGTGTGAAATACAGAATTTGGTCTGTATTTCTCTCTCTCTCTCTCTCTCTCTCACACACACACACACACACACACACACACACTATGAAATACAGACAAAATTCTATAGCTCAAAATAAAAATACTACAAAAAATACACAATTTTTTCAGTTTTAAAAAGGTAGAGAAATCTGATATTTACAGTGACTGCTCTCATTCAGATGTCTTATAGTACAGCTTTGGAGTATTTACGAAAAATAGGACCTGCATCTTGTGTTTGTGACAGATCTAGTGAGTTGTACATCTGTGTTTGAAGACTTGAAGGACTAAATGGAACAGAA
>JAZGTK010005728.1:5010-17510 GCA_036877625.1 Ambastaia sidthimunki
TGTTGCCTTTGTGTTGATGCAAATTGGAAGGGCTAGTGTTTCTTCAGCATTAAATATTCAACTCAATCACCCTTCCCGGTCTGCATCACTGTTTTTCTCTCTTTTTTCTAATTAATAATAGTCAGCCAATTCAAGTTGGAGCCAAATAGCCAAACATCCTGAGCGAGAGAGGAGTGACTGTGATTTAGCTTAGCGCTCAGTTCTCTTTGATTCTTTCCCTGCTTGTTTCAATGAGGTGGGGGTTCCTTCTCTTACAATGTGGATTGTTCCATTGACTCACGGGAAATGGCACAATTACAGATCACAAACCAAGCAAAACATGCGCGAAACACAGCCAGGAAGAGAAACAAACAGCAATCCAGTGAGTTGACCTGAACCAAAACTTTCATTATTCACCTGCCCATTGCTGCTAGAGAAACTGTTTATTTATTAATTGACTTTATTTCTGTTCTTTTTGTACAAAGGCACAAAACCACAAAGAACTCGTACGTTTGCAGCCACTGGGTTAAGAAATGGAAGGAGGTGAAAGAATATCTCTCTTGGTGGCCACTGGGTGCCATTTTGCATCTGATTTCTTGCCACGGCAACGTTAATGGACCTTAAATCCTCTCTGTAATTAGATAGGGGAATTGTGTGTATCACCAACCAGATGATGCTGCCATAATGAAATAAGCGACAAACTTTCAGGCATGCATGCACGTGTGTGCGCGTCGACGTGCATGTTTGTGTGGGTTTCTCTCATTTAGTGAGTTAGCGTGCTCAGACCTGGCCCAGACCTGGTGTTTAGTGTTTTGGGGACGTGGGGGAGCGGGAGTCACGTCAGGGCTGGTGACAGGTGTCTATGTTAGGGACAGAATTAAAAGTGAAGGGGAGGGAGATGATGGGTGGGCCTCCCACCATCGATGAGGTCAGGCCGCTAATTCCGCCAGGCTTCTTCTGGTGGTGAAGGCCAACACTCGAGAGATGGATCTGTAGAGAGACCACAGCTGTAAGCGTGGAGGAGCTAATTGGTCCTTATCTTGCTGTCCCATTCATCTTCATTTTTTACCAATTACCGAGCATTATCTGTGTTCTCGGTTGGATATGGAAGTTAATCCTTTTTGGTTAAGCTGCTGGTGCAGCTTGCAAATTTCCATTGGTGCAGGGGGCGAAAGTGTCAGAGCAAAAAACAAACTCGGGAAACTTCTCATCATTGTACACAGGAAGGAATCGATTGGAAATGACATCACGGGAGAGCGAGAAAAAACAGCAGGGAGGAGGGGAATCAAT
Organism: Ambastaia sidthimunki; assembly: GCA_036877625.1. Lineage (NCBI taxonomy): Eukaryota > Metazoa > Chordata > Actinopteri > Cypriniformes > Botiidae > Ambastaia > Ambastaia sidthimunki. The sequence continues at coordinate 6,280 of JAZGTK010005728.1, forward strand.
TATTGGTGTTATAATTCAAGCTCTTGTTTGCAAACGTTGCAGCGCAATTGATTAAGTTGTTTTCATCGCACTTGCTGTTATTGACTTGTTAAAACTATATTTTCTTCTCATCTGTGACTTCAACGTGTAGCCAATCAGCCAGTGGTGTTGAAATACCTGTAATGCAATAATTATTCAAAATATATTAATTTATGGCACTTCCTGCCAAAAGTGTACAACTGTTCTTTTTTCTTCCCCTCTAATTTCACTATTATTTATTAGGTGTACGTTAGATGCATGAGATGCAAGAAGCACAGAGGTCGAAGGTGAACAAGCTGCTGAAATCGTATTAAATGCTAAAACGTACGAATACGCTTGCAAACACGTAAGAATATCTGTAAGAACTTGAGCCTCTTATTGTACTTGTTACACTGTCAGGAATAATCTCGTCACAAGTTCAATGCATCACTGCATCAAGCACTCGACGGCGCTTTTAACTGACACTGATGTCGGCGAAAGGAAGTCGGTAGCGGCACGATATCTGTCTGATGAGCCCTGTCACATTTCTTCAACACCTATCAAAAAACATAGACCCCGAACCCATTGTCTTTACAGCAGGCACATCCATCATGCATTGGGGCTGTGTCGCCTCTTTACAATCAGCCAGCTTGTACATTGAGCCCTCATTTAGCATAAAGCGTTCATGCTCAATGCCGGGCCTCTTAAAATAGCTCCCCATAGAGGACGGATTGAGCGAGCCATGCCTCCTGCTCTTTGATAGGGATCTGTTTGGTCACACACAACACCAGCTGTCATCTCAGCCTCGACTGCTGTGATTTAATTAGTCTGTTTATGTCCTTTCTAATAATAAACCCCACACTGTGGAAGGACAAATCCAACAAGGGTTGTGCTTTGTTTTTCAATCTGGCAGCCTCGCACTGCTAAACGCGGAGAGGTTACGGCAAACAGCATAAAGCTTCGGTTTTATTGTCTCAGTCTGTCTGACTTTTTGTTTTTCTGCGTCTCTGTTTCTTGCGGCCTCGTTCCAAAGCTCTGTTTTAAATCCTAGTGAGTTGCCTACAAAGGCAGGAATTTAAGGCAGCATAGAAATCTTCCTGATGCTAGAGCTGTTTCAGAAGATTGGCAACATTATTAAAGAGCCTCTTAAGATGCCTCATTCTGGCCAGACTCTAAGATAACATTACACTTTTTTTTTTGTCAACAAGCTCGGTGAGAAAACATATTCAAGATGGCAGATGTAACTAGAAAAATGTTAATTAAATTATTTTCTGAAAATTGATGTTTTTAAATCTGAAGTTTAAAATATAATTTACTACAGCTGAACATGTTACCCCAAATGTGTGTATATTTATGTTAATTAGAATATAATGTTACTGTATTAAAATCAGTTAAAATCAGCCTTTGTAAAGCTTTCCAAATTGGTTACTTATAACATTTCATGACTGTTAGGATGCCACCTTAAAAGCTTGCTGCTTATGGCACTAGGCACATGGTTTTGGAACACAGCCTCAGAATTCTGCTAAGAGAATAAAGCGGCCTGCAGCTAAAGGCTGAAAACATGCAGTTTACTTCTGAAGAAATCAGAGCAACGTTTCTTTCCTTATTACTCACTGACTGAGTCATTTAGCATTGCAGAAATTGAATGGTTTTCTTCAAAGCTGCCTCACCTGTGTCAGTTTACATTTTTGAATGTTGTTTTGTCTAGCCTTAAACATCAACAGGGCTCTTCACGGCAAGGCAGGAAGCGTTAGTAATAGCTCTGAGACTGGGATGAGAACCAGAGCTGAGTTTAGAGAGACGCGGTCTCTCCTGGGCATTCGCTTCTGAGTGCCTCTATTAGGCTGTTGTGCTCCTGGGAAGCAGGTGACAGATAAGTGGAGAGCGTCACACATTTTAATAGAATTTCAAAAGATAACTCGATAATCACTTACTTTTTTAATGAAGTCGAATTGCTTGTTTTAATTCCGGTTGCATCGACAGTTAAGCATCAGCATAAAATTGAATATGCATGATTTTAGGCGGGAGGGGGGAGATAAAAATGCGCAAAGCACTGGTGTACACAAATGCCTACAACTGCAGAAACAGATTACAAAATGGGAATTGATTAAACATTATTTCTGTAATGATCCGTATCATGCTCTATCATTGCTGAAAAGCAGCACCGCTCTGCGGTACTGCAGCGAGCGTTGCAACATAAAGTGCTCATAATGCAAATATTTATGTGGCCGTCTTTCTCGTTGCAGGTTTAAAAACGTTTTTGAAAAACATAACTGAGTGACCGGTTTGCTTGTCAGGCATCATCAACATTAAAGCCCGTTCTTCATTAATTGGATGAATTCATTTGGAGGCGTTTGATTCGGTGGTAAGATGCGGCGTGTTGCGCATCGCTCTTTACTAATCTCTGTCAGGTTGCATTTATGAGTGGAATTGAGTGACCTTTGGAGGCAAAGATAGGGATGAAGAGATCGGCGCAATTTGAAAAGACAATGTCACATGGTGTAAATGCGATACATGTAATAAATGACATTCAACCTTTCACAGATGATAAGCTTCTGCAGTTGGTAATGCGGAGGATGCATGCACTTTGACTGCTTAGAATATTCCTCCGATAGGTCAGCTCACTGCACTCAATTACGGGAGATAAACAAACGGCTGCGTGATGCGTAACCAGCGCGTCCTACGATGACAGAGAGGATGCAATGCGTTCAGAATATTGCAACGATTATTGCAGTGATAATAACATTGCAGCAATTAGAACATGAGAAATGAAGGCACAGTCATTATCACTCATGGGTATCAATCATGCCTGGAGCCCTGTTAACCCTAACTAGACAAGTAATCCTGCTCAGGGTCAGGCCTTCTGCCAGAACAAATCATCCCTGTGCCTCAAGTTACAGAAAGTAAAGTGTTTCAGATGTAAAGCAGAGAGCATTTAGCTTGTGTATTTTGGGAGAGAGGGGTAAACTGGGTCATTTTATTTCTTTAGTTGATCTCTAAACAAAGAAATTATATACTGTGCTGTAGAGTTAAAACATAGAGGCGATTGTTTAGTATGTCTGCTATCAAATGAAATTAGACAGAAAGCATCTATTGCAAATGTCTAATGGAAAATAGGTCCACAACTTGCTTTTAAGTTAAATAAGGGGCTACAGTGAATCATTGTGATGGATTATTTATATTTCAAACACAGATTAACTTTTGTATATCTGCAATATGGAAAATTTGTTTTGACATTGAAATAAACAAACTAGCATTCGAATTTGTAGCATTAAAATACTTTATCACGTGTTGCATTGATTAACAGGCAGTATTATGTTTTAGCCTTTTTTTTAAATATATGAGAATGTAGCAAATTACAGTTTGCTAGATTGGTGATTGGGGGGGTGACATCTTATCCACTGATACATATTTCTCTTTTTACTCTTAGACATACAAAATACCAGATTTTACAGCATTGACTGTTGAAGTTTTTTATATTGACTCAGTGAAAAATGTATTGCTAAAAAGTAGCTTCAGAAATTGGAGACGTGTAAATGTATCTTTTTGTGCGATTGTTAACGTGTTGCTTTGTTTTTTTAGGAAAAAACATCAGAGAAGCTAAGTTTTTTTCCTGCTAACCTCTTTGCTGTCTAGGAGGGTGTTTTGTTTACCCTTGTGGCATGTGATTTTCATGTCTATATTCTGAAATGGGGGGGGGATTTTTAAATGCATACAGTATGACCAAAGCGGCATGACAAACTTAACAAATCTCCTTTCACATGGAATTTTGCTCTTCCGAACATGCAGCCTCTGCAGCGTGATGCTAATTTTGTAATTAGAACAGATGATGCAAGTGGCCGTCTCATCCCTTGGAAAGCCTTCCCATGGACCCCCGCGCTCCGTGATTGATAACTCCGCTCGATACATTTCATTTCAGCGTCCAAGTCAAATGACAACTGCCTGCCATTGACCAAAAGCAATCTTTTTAAACGGGACCCTTTGCTCAGTATTAGATGGAAATGATTCCCCCCCGCTTTGCCTTGGTGTCACAGTCCCCGAGGGAGGGGGTGTGGGGGGGTATTGATTGGGCTTGAATATATTGTACTCTCAGTGGAAGCAGCTGCTTGTAAAGCCCCTCCCTCCTGCTCCCCCCCAAACCAGCAGTAGTTTATTGAGAATGATACGGGACAAATTTAAGCTGAAACCAATTCAAATCCAAATTGGGTGTGCGTTCAGTAATGTGTCCTGAAGGCCTGTGTCTGGGCATCTTGTACCATGCGGGTAATTTGGTTAACCAGATCAACTTACAGTCTATATGAGACCAAACTGTGGCGCTCACCAGAGACAAAAGATTATAGTAAAACCCATGGCTTTATATTTCACAATGTTTTTGTTCAACTGATTGCCTGTGACATTTCAACACATACAAGAGACCAGAGAGACAGAACTCAGATTTCGATTAAAAACAGCAATTCTTTTGAACTGAGTCTCAATCAGATAAATTAAATTATACTGAAAATCTATAAACATCACTGGGGGGAATTCACTAAACAGTTGTGCAACTTTTGCACTCAATTCAAAAGCCTGCGTCTTATTTCTAGTTTAACCAGTGCTAATTGTGCTGAAATAGTGTAGTCTCTGTTAAACACGCCTCCTTTTTATGCTTCTGTGTTATTGAGGCTTATGGATTGCGCCATATTTGTGAAAATCAGTGCTATTTGTCTAGTGCAGTTACCTGCAAAAAAATGCATTCAATTCAAATAATTAAAGTGTTTTTCTGCTGATCATGGCAGCATTTATTTATCAAACATTAATAAAAATATGGAGAATAGTGTTGTGTACCAGGCACAGATTTTGTGGGTGTGTTTGCGCTGTTACCTAATTTGCATAACACCTAAAGTGAATCGGCGCTAAAACAACGCAGACAGCGCATGTAAATCGTGCTATCAACGGACTCAATTAATTCTTAGGGAATTTCTCCCCCCTGCGTTTTCATTCGTTGAGCCTTTTGATGCAGACGTTCAGATTAAAATCGAGTGCTCTTGATGAATAATTCTGTACAGAAAACAGAACGTTGTGTCGTTTGTTAATGGCCAGGCTGCGTAACAGGTTGTGACGCTGGACTGAAACCACTCCACCATATGCCAAGAACTGCTGCTGGGCCTTTATCCTCCTGAAGGAAGAATACATTATTAAATAAATAACAAAACAATGCTGTCTCCTCTATAATCCTTACCACATGTTTGCTTTGATGGTTTCTAGGCTGTGCAATTATGCTAGCTCATCAAACCAGAGATGTTTTGTTGCCATTATTTTTTACACTCACAAGTGTGTAATAGATGTTTTTCTTTAGCCTCTGTTTCCTATTAACCGCTCTCAAATCAGAGTGCGTGTAGTAAATGCCTATTTTACACAAGAATTTTGTTTCTCTGTCGACGTCGGAGATGTCTGTGGCTGTAGAAATTGCCTGCATCGCTTAGCGTTTTTTTCTATGGAAGTATACGGGTCTGTTTTTTAATTATCATTTTTTGGGGGGATATTAACAAATTCAAGATGCTGTTTTTTATGATTATTACGATTATAAACAGGAAGAAAAGACTTTAAAGTTCTCAATGACACAGAAAGTCCGTGGGTGGCTACTTCAAAGTGAAATACCTTCTCTTAACTAACACGCTTTAATGAGTTACAGCGTTTAACAGCCTTGACTAGCTCTGCCATCTGGGACTAAAAAAACAATCTATACCCTTACGAGAGAACCAGTCTCGTCTCTGTTTGCTTTTATTTGCAATAACACCTCCTCTACACAGATGGAGGTTTGCTCTTTTTATGGTTGAAGGTCTTTTATAATAGTCACAATGTATTTCTGAGTAGCCTATATTATGTTTCCAATTAAAAATATAGTGAGTAAATATTTGCTTTCTGAATGTCAAGCCTCCGTTCTTGCAAAAATACAATTTTACTTTTCAGTGTTATTAAAATTCCTCACAATGAAGTCCCTGGTGAACACCATGCCTTCACAATTGTTTATAAATGTTTTAATCGATTACTGTATATGGCTAGGGCTCACGCAGCTGGTGAGACCTTGTTATAACAATGGACATCGCAAAAACAACAGTCCCCTATTCTGAAGCAAGATGAAAAAGAATTTAAATTGTTATCCCGATTCAATAGCCCCTTCAAAAGATGCCGGATTTTGGCTCCCATATCAAAGGAATGACCAAAAAACGCCTGTTTAGATAAGAGCATCTACAACATACTGCTCTGTCGCGTTGTGCTCACAAACAAAGATGGATAGGCCAGAAAACAAGTCATTTAATTAGCGCCGGAACCCCCCTCTCTGACTACGGCAGCCAATTACACATTCCAACGGCATCCGCAGGTCTTATTTCACAGGAGCAAAGCAAATCTTTCCTGGCTCAGCTTTATACAGTACATCTTTCCTCTTCCATTTAAGAGAAGGTAAATAGCAGAGATGGACAGCTTCATTAGACAGCATCTGAGAAGCAGGCAGGGCGGATTGTCGCTTAAATAGTGGGCTTTTACTGGAGGGCTAACCGGCGACCTCAGATCAATTACAGCTGACATTATTGTTTGTCGTGAGCTCTTCCAGGACAGAGGAGTGGAGGCAGAACGGGCCCAGCCTGCGCTGAAAATGTAATTTTCCTCCTCTTTTGCTTTCATTCCACAAACAATAAATCACTCAGTTGAAGAGATAATAAAGTGCCAAGTAGGAGCTGGTTTAATTTTTGTCAAGGGAAAGCTTCCTCCCTCACAGGATAACGCAGGAGGCTTGTACTCTGAAGGGCAGCTTTAACCAGACAATGGCTGCTTCAATCTGTCTCTTTTTAAAGACCGCTGTAAGGACTATCAGAGTTCACGTGTATGATGATACTATTATAATTCATGCACATTACAGTTGTGTATCCCTGCTGTAGTTTAAAGTATACAGTATTACAGTATGATGTATTAATATTTATCTTTCTGAATGTAGTGTCAGAACTATTTATACTGATTCATTTGAAATCAGTATAAATGAGTGATGCTAATTTTTTATTTTTTTTATTTGTCCTTTTGTAATTAAATCAATAATCAGCAATTCTGATATGTACATTTGGCAGACCATTTTGTCCAAAGTGAATTAGTGTATTCTGTATTTAAATAGTAAATATTTAAAAAACAAATGGTGTATTCCAGCTAACAGGGAAAGTTCTCAGAACGCTGGCTAACATTCTCTAAATATTCTTTCAATGTTTTTAAAAAAGTTGTTGTTGCAGTAACAGTAGTAGTTAGTTTTAACTGTTTTAACATTATCTTATATATTGAAAATGTTACTCTTACGTTGTTAGTGGAACGTGTGTTACAGAAAATGTTTGAATAATGTTCTTATAACCAAGCAACAATGGTAATGTAATGTCTTAAAAAACTGGACGTTTTGAACATTATTAAAACTTTTAAAATAACATTTTGTTACCTAATAGTTTAACAATTTTTCTTACTCAATAACAGTGTTTGTTACTTAATGGAAACATTCTTACAACCTTAAATTGTTAGCTGGGATCTCTCTTAGTAAGTGAATTCACCAATACACAATCTTGGCCTTCATAAGTTTCTAAAGAATTTTTGTTTCCAGACTAATTTGTTGAAAACTAAAAAGAAAGAAAAGACATTTGATGAACAGTGTGACTGCTTCATAGGACATCCACAGTTCATTGCCTCTCACACTGTATAAAAAGCTTTGGACCTCTTTTAGTTTGTATCATGTTTTCTTATGGTTCTGAATAGGCCATTATGGCTGAAACATCACTTAAGGATGGCAGAACATGAAAGGAGGAGGGACAGAGAGAGAGAGAGAGAGAGAGAGAGAGCGAGAGATTAGGCCGGTGAGAGCAGTTGGCTACTGTAAACCCGCAGTCCTTCACACACACATTTCTGCTCTGTAGAAGTCGGTCAAAACAACAGACATCATTCACTGCTGGATTGATAAAGGACGCCTATTTAAATCACAAAAGCAAAGTCATATCAGACCGTAATACATTTCTCCCCTCTCTTGTAAATGTTGATTTCCTGAAATCCAGTCTGATCTTCCCTCTGCGAATCACAAAGGCGCGCCGGCACTCAATCCGGCTCTCGAAAGCTCTGAAAGGTAGATACGTGCATGAATGCCTCTCTCAATTTGTTTGGACGTGGCGCTGTAAGTATCCTGCAATCGCACGCTGGCGTCGTGGCAGGTTTTAATTGAGTCCGGTCCTGCGAGCGGTAATTGATTCAGACTCCACACTCGAGGAGAGACGCCTTTACAAGGTGCTGCTTGGCCCCTCATTCTTTTAATCTCCACCTCCTTTTTAATGTTGGGGAATGTGTTTTCCCCGAGCATCTGCTGGTCATCTTTCTTATGGAAATGTACAGCAGTTCTCTGAGTTGCGATGACACCGAAGGGTTTTTCTTCTTTCTTTCCTTTCTCAAACGCTGGTGTAGCCTCACTCACACCCCTCGGCCAGTGATATTTTGCACAAAAACAACACAGAGCTGCTTGGTGAATTATCCTTCTGTTCTGTACCTTGAATCGGGCGATGAAGGGGTTGCGTGGGACAGATCGCGGGGCCGACGTTCCATCAGTTCCACCGCAAACTGAAGTTTTCTTTCAAGCGCTCAAGCGGTGCCTTTGACTGCCTGAAACTGAAATTTTTCTCAGTTACTTTTGATCCTTTAGTTCAAAGTCAGGAGTGGAAGTGAGTGGGTCTTTAGTTCAGGGACACACACCAGGCTGTGACCTTATTTGTGTGGGTATGTCCTTTGAAAAAGGGGGACAGTTACTTTTTTGCCTATTTAATCACTGTCTAAGAATGTAGCACAGTTGGCCTCAGTTACAGTTAAGTTGATTTTGATGTCTTACTGTAGGATATGAGTTTCTTAACAAAAAGCCTCAAGTATCTTAATTACACTGTTTCAAAATCAAATTTTAAGACACTGCTTTTACCTTTTATGGATAATGCTGTCCCAGAATGCATTGTGATGAGATATTCATAATTCCAAACTGAAAAGTATAGACAAATAATTTGCTTCATTATTTTAGCCAGTATTTGTGTTTACAGTGCATTTGTGTATGCTCAGTTTTACAGTTTGTGAGTAGTTGCACACATATGTAGAGCATTCTAAGTCAGTCACTTATTAGGTTCCATGATGGCTATGATGCTGCCTAGAAAGGGAGCTGTCTATGTAAGCCAGCTCAGTAGATTTTAAACAGAGCTAATTATTTCAACTCCATGTAGCTATCAAGGACTAAAAAATGGCACATTGAATCTAAATGCTCTCTATTACACAAGTAAAGAGCAATGGAGTTCCTGGCACAAATACACATAATTAGCTTGTAGCCATCTCATGATACACACTTATTTTTAATTGGCTCGTTTTAGCTTTTTTTAAGTAATGCCTTTCATGTTTCCCTTATTTTTCCACAGATATTTTGGATGCATTTACTATTAATGGTAAAATATTTCCATAATTTTTCCCTTTCCTAATTTAATACAGATTAATTTAGGGCTGTGTAAACTGACGATTATTAGATTATGGCTGCACTCACTTTAGCCATATATATTATTAACAAGCATATGTATTATTAACAACAGAAGTGAATATTTATATTTTTAATAAGCATAATGGTTTGAAAATTTACCCCACTAAAGTATTACAATATCTATTTTAAATACATAATAAGTTTAATACAATACACTGTCTAATGTCTAATTATTATTTCATGAATATTTACTTTGTAAGCCACTGCGCATGCACGATAGGTCAAATGTGAATAATTTATGCAGTTTCTACTTTAAATCTTCGTGTCTTCTTTAGCGATACACTTTGCTTTTTTGTCACACACATCTTCCATTTGCACTGAACGTAATGCCAAAAATGATTAATTAATAAGCTACTCTTCTCTCTCATCTTCAGGCTTGGAACTGCCGTTTATGATGATGCCCCACCCCCTGATCCCTGTCAGCCTGCCTCCCGCATCCGTCACCATGGCGATGAGTCAGATGAACCACCTCAGCACCATCGCCAATATGGCCGCCGCAGCACAGGGACAGAGTGCCCCATCCAGAATGGTGACATCAGTGATTAAGGTAACCCACGGCGCCGTTCTCTCATCGTGTCGTGCACATCTCTCATCAGCCATTGGGGGAAGGTGGAGGGGGGTGTGGGTGGTGCGTGGTCCGTGCATTCATGCGGCGTTGCAGGGAACAGACTGTCAGACAATAGCCTGGGAAAGAATGCAGTCAAGGAGAGGAAAGGAGGCAGAGAGACAAAATGGGATGGGGGGGATGGGGCTCTAAAAAAACAGACCCTTCTGTGTCCACGGCAGCATAGAAGTGCTTCGCTAAAAGGAGCTGTTGAGTGCAGAGAGTGTGTCATGTAATGGCCGCCGTGACTGTGTGTTTGTTTTTCCTGTTGGCTGTACAGGAACGGGTCCCTGACAGCCCCTCCCCTGCCCCCTCTCTGGAAGACGGCAGGAGGCCGGGGAGTCGCCCCTCGTCCCAGCGCAGCAGCAGCGTCTCCAGCTCTCCCGCGCACACCGAGAGCTCCTCCGACAGAATGCGTACGTTCACCTCATAAATCTCTCTCCCACTCTCTTTGTCTCTCAATTTCTCTCCCTCGTCTCTTCCAGTCTCTCCACACACCACCACACACGCAGGCACTCGAGAGCTACTAAATACCACACTAAAAATGGCTCTTGTTAGGAGCATAGCGGACGTTTGGCACACCCCACGGTTTGCTGTTTCGATAGATGGCAGATAGACCTGAATATTTTAACCGTCTTTAATTATCTTCATCCATTAGTTCTTCTCTGGCTCTTCTTGTGTAAAGAAAGAACATCTCAAATGTTTTTCTTGCTTGTCACACATCATTAGCTGTGCCATAAAATAAAAACAATGTCCTTAATCACAGAGAGAGTCTGTATATATGTTTCTCGTCATCTCAGAAATAATGCACCATGTTTTTATTACATTATTATGGGAGCAGTGTCTTAAAGTAACCATTTGGTTTATTTTAATAAAAAGGGGACATTGAAAAGCTGGGTTTTGAAATCTAATTTAAACTTAAAAATAATGAGAACATTTTGGCTCTTGAGCAATCGCAAACAAAGAAATGTTTGAATAAGAAATGCCAAAAATACCAAAAAACTATTTGCAGGTCCCTAAGCAATAACACAAATTGTGACATTAAGCATGTCTACTTATTTATACAAAGTCAGA